>JAUCMU010016948.1:0-20037 GCA_032275025.1 Enteromius treurensis | reverse complement strand
TTATATAAGAAGTAGGAAACGATGGTGTTTGAGACTCACAGTATGTTATGTACATGTACTGAACTGTTATTATTCAATCATGTCAAAGTAAATTCAGTTTTTCATTCTATGGCACCTTTAAAGATTAAAAGAAAAAATAACAAGAACCGTACCGAACCGAAAACTGTGACCCTAAAACCGTGACCCTAAAACCGTGAACCGAACCGTGGGTTTTGTGAACCGTGCCACCCCTAATTGGTACATAGTATCTACAGCCCTAATGTCTGTGTAACTACACATGTAACAACCCACTGAATGGTATGTGTAAGTATGTGTAACAGGACATTGATAACAGCATATGGAACAAAAATCCTGCCTAAAGTATTTGAAATAAAAAGCTTGTTGAATTCCACAAATTGAAAAAAAAAGCATTGCAATTAACAGTGCTTGCTTTTTAATGCATTGTATTTTCATGGTTTGCATTTTTATGCGCTGCATTTTAACAGAAACATTTCACAAACATTTTCATTGTTAAAATTCAGTAATCAACATTCACCTCACAAAGTTCATTTTCAAAATATTCAGTTTGTTTAATAATTCCAGCAATAATATTCGTCAGGCAACTTTCGGTTATTTTTATTTCACTTTACAAATTCGCTTACGAAAATTCAGTTGTTCAGATTCGACCGAGTGCACATCCGGGAACTGCAGGAAAAGCAGTAGATTATCGATCCATGAAGCCATCTCCAAGCCAGTTAGACGTCTTCACCAGTGGGTGGTGTTTTGAGTGTGAACGTCTTCATCAACAGGTCTTTACAAACGACGTGCAGTCACAGAAAGTGTTTGTTGTAAGATATTATTTTAGGGTGCACTAGGCAGTTTGAACTGTGCCCGAGTTCATTTGACTAGTGTGAGTGCTCCGAAATGTGCCTGGGCGTGGTGCGTTTAGCTGGTCCTGGCCCGCTTGGAAGAGGTGTGCCAGAGCAGGGATCAATCAGACTCGGGCGCGGTTTCGCATGTAGTGTGAGCGCTAACCGTGCTGGGGCACGGAACAGGATGCGCAACGTCATGTTTTTGCGACGCTCCAAAACGGTCGCTTCGGTCTATGGCAGATGTGTAATGTTTGTTTAACAATAAGCTGTAAGAACGCTGTGGACCACCGCGGACCAAATTACTCAAAATAACTATCCACAAAGTAAACCGAGCGATGGACTCCTTCACGCAGGCAAGGGAACTGAGAAAAATACTGCATGGATCCCGTGGGAGTGGTGCTGCAAGCCGGCACCAGCCGGTCCTCTCGTTCACCTGCTGTCCGATTTAATGACACGAGAAGACATGGCCTCTATGCGAAGGTCGTAAAACCTGGCGAAGGTGATGGTGACGCCCAGCCCGCAGCCCTACATATATCTGCTAGAGAGGCGCCATGAGCCCGTCACATAGGACGAAAAAACAACACTCTCATTTAGTGCTCCCTGTTATAAAGGGAGATGGCTTACCACCCAATAAGGTGACTCGGTGGGGAAGAAAGGTTTGTGTGAGTGCGACCCTGCCGAGCAATTTTCTTTTAACTTGTGGAGGGAAAACAACAGGCAATGGGCAGACTCGGCACAGGCAAAGAGATTTTCTTGGTCAGCCGGTGCTCCTTATTAGTTGGGCTACCTGGGGGTGGAGCTGCTATTCTCCAGGTGGGTGGCTGTGAAGGCTGCTTTTGATTCAGCTGCACGGTTGAGAAACCCTGAAATGTGAACAGCATGCAGCGATTTCAGCCGCTTGTGACACCACAGGAGCAGATGGCGGGCAGCCATACAGCGGGAGTGAAGTACTTGTAGTACACAATGACCGCTGTATTGTCCGTTTGGAACAGTTGGAGAAGTGTGGCTAACAATTTGAGGCAATATAATACGCCAATGAAGCTGGACGCCTGGCTGCTTGCCCGATACAGCACGCAAGCCGTGTCATATTTCTGTCCATCTCGGGACCCGATCGTGTAACCAGCACTGAAGCGGTTTCATATGCAACAAGCCCAGCGAGTAACGTGGCTATCATATGCCCCAGGAGCCTCTGAAAAGTTTAAAGAGGAACCGCTAATTTGTGCCTGGTGTATCTAGGCAGTTCAGCGTGGCCTGCGCGTTCACTCTAGACGGGCATTGATTTCGATCGAGTCCTTCTCCGACCGAGAAAAGAGATCCTCTCCCTTCTTTTCTTTTGGAGAGTTTACTCTAACTCTGCTAGACCTGAAGACCCAGATGGCTGTTTGGTGCCGAGGCGGATACCCCTCTGCCGCCTCAGCGGGGAGAGAGCATCTACTGAGAGGGACAGCAAAGGGTATTGTACTGATGAACCCGACCCTCAAACGCAAACCAGCTTATCGAAAGGGGTTTGACGTAGAGGCAAAATCGAGACATGACAGTACCCGTCCGTCAAGTCATGGCTGCCAACCCAACCTGGCTCCGGAAGCATGTATTTCTTTAACATGCGCTTCGGAGTGAGCAGTTTTGAATGGCAGCTTCACTTTAGGAAGGGCCGGTTCAAAGCTTGTAGATTCAGGAGGGTTTAACCCACCGCTCTTCTAGGCACGATGAAGTGAAGGCTGTAACACTGACCTCATCTCGGCTGGAGGGACAGGCTCGATCGTGTCCTTCGCCAGTAGGACAGCAACCTCAGGACGGCAGCATCGCTGTTTACATGACCGAGTGTAGCGAATGCTGCGGTGCAGGCGCCTAGTGAACTGAATCGCATAGCCGAGGCGTACCGTTCATATTAGATAAGATTAGATTAGTCTAAGATTAGTTGATAGTCTATATCAACCACCACGAGGGGCTGGGAAGTGCCATTCAGGGTCCCGGCCGAGACACTGGGGGAATCAAAGGAGCGTTGACCGCCGTGCAGTCTACCTGAGGGACCGCCGCATACCCCCTGGCTGAGGGGTGAAGAGCCTGAGCACAGGATCTGGTAAGCTCTTTGTGCACCTCCGGGAAGAATGGCACTGGGAGAGAGTGCGGCAGGGCCGCATCTCTAACTCCCAGGAACCAATCATCCAGCCGCGAAGGGTCGGCTGAAGGCGCATGCGACACCTCCAAACCGATTCCTTCCGCGGCGCGGAGGAGCAGAGCCCACAGTTCGGTATCCACCGCGGGCGGGGCAGACACCGCAGCGCGGTGCCCTCCCGAAGCGGCTTTAGCCTCACCATCTGACTCACCCTCTGATGCTGCCGAAGACGTCTCATCCTCTCGGGGCACTCTGAAGGATGCACTCAGCCCTGTTATGGGGAGAGCGGTCTCATCCAGAAGGACCATGGGCCTATGCGGTGCGGCAGAAGTCCACGCGGCTGTTACACCGGACAGAACATTCTGTACAAACACCTGGAAGTCCCCCCCAGGCGCCTCGACGCGGCAGTTGAAAAAAACTTTTTTTATGATTTAACAAGCTGCCGCGGGAAGGACACGAGGGGAGCCGTCTCTGGCGAGTTCCCATATGTAACGTCGAAGTGATTCGACTGAAAGGGTAACTTTATTTAGAAATAGTGATATTAAACATTAATATTTAAAAATAATTTTTTTTAAAGCATAATTTCCCTGTAAGAGTGGCATCGCTCGAGCCCCTGCTACAGTGCTAAAGTGCCTTTTTGGTCCAGTCTAGGTGCCCCTGGTCCATGATTACCACTGAGGGGGACCCACCCCTGGACCGGATGGTGCCCTAGCAACATCATTTTACCCCTGAGGTCTGTGCAATCCACTGGTCCAGAGCAGGAAGGAATTGTGTATTAAGCACCCAGTAGCAGTGTTGGCAACTTTTTTTAATCAGAAGTAGCTAAAGCCAGTTTGAAAACACGCTAGATCGTCATACTTGAATTTGCATATTCATTATGTCAGCGTGTCATATTTTGCTTCTCTGTGGTCACATAATGAATTTTATTACACCCAAATTCTGTTTCTGAAAACAGAACTCTGAAACACAAATAAAAAAAAACTGTTTTCATTGATATATTTAGCCTAATGGTTTCTGTTGTTAGAAAACGGAATGAATATGAAATAATGACTGAAATGTAGCCCAGTAGCCCTGATTTATAATCGAGTCGCTGTCTAATGAAATTAAATACACAGATGGCTATGCTGTGATTTTGGCTATATTTGCATGTAAAATAAAGTTAGAAGCAACATAATATCTATTTTTACTGAAAACTCTGCTCCTCTCAGCCGCTCGTGGAACAGAACAGACAAAGAGAGAGGTGTGCGTGCTGGGAGAAAAAATGTCGCCGAGGGGGTCTGATAAGTCGCTAACTCTAGCGACAAAGTCACTAAAATGGCAACACTGCCCAGTAGAAAGCACTCACTTTATTTGCCGCACGGATCCAATTTACTGTTGCATATGTATTTTCAGTCTTTTATTTTTGTTAATTTACTACATTACTACTGAGGATTTACGCGAATAATCACTAATTATGCATGCATTTGACCGTTTAGTTGCACAGATTACACAATTTTGAGAGTTGGCTTTTACGGAAGAGTGAAACACTGTTTCACAAACAAAAGCATCTTTTTTCCAAAACTGTAAAATGATAGAAAATGTTGTGGATTTGATTAGAGTTACTTACTGATCTGCCTGGTAATCCTATTTCTCCTTTTGGTCCAGGTGGTCCCTAATGTAGGAATAAATATAGGCTACCAACATATCTATAACTCTTACATACATACTCTTAAAATATCAGCATCATTAATAATTATCAATGCATTTCTTAAAACTAGGGAAGTTTTACAGGTAAAAAAATAGCTTTTCTGTGAGGTACTATACCTCAGCTGGACAAAAAGCGAAAACTCACCACAGGCCCCTCTGGTCCTGGAGGTCCTGATTCACCCTAAAACAGATTGTAATTACATCTGTAATTACAATTGTCTAACAATGCTATTGATGCTAAAAGTTTCGATCTTAACTCATCTATCTGAATGAAGGTCTCTCACCAGCTGTCCAGTCGTGTAAATAGGTATACTTCTGGAGTCTATGATCAGGCCAGGTTCACCCTTTTGACCCTAAAGAAAAAAGAACAAAACCATATTCAGTGCAAGAGGATGAAAAATGTTCATTGAATAAAGTTAATATTTTCTAAACACTTCTGTTCCCATATATACACAGCTCTAGAAAAAATAAGGGACTGCTGCAAAATGATCAGTTTCGCTGGTTTTATTGTTGATATAAGTATGAGTTTAAGTTGAATTAAAATTCTTGACTTATTCTACTGACAACATTTCCTCCAAATTCCAAACATATTGTTATTTAGTTTATTTACAGAAAATTAAAACTTGCTGAAATAACAAAAATATGCTGTATTTTCAGACATTTTGTTTAGCAAATAATGCAAAAAAACAAGTTCATACTAATTAAAAAAAAAAAAAATCTCAGGTTATTTATATAACCCTGTTCCTTGAAGGAACAAGACACTGCGTTGACGAGACGCTTTGGGAACGCCCTCAGCGTGGCGGCTCTGAATCGTGTGTTAAATCAGCCAATGACGAGTAGGGACGTCATGGCGGGTGACGTCACTGGCCAGGAAGCATATAAACATGTGGAAAACGCTGGCCAGATAGCTGCTGTCACGAAGTGGAGCGCCGGCAGGAAATGCTTTGGGAACGAGAGGCCCACGCCTCCATACTTTTAAAACCCTGCCTAGTTTGTGCACATCTAGGACGAGAGAACAGAGGAGCTTGTAGCTCGGAGATCGGGTCCATAAAATCAGACAAATGTGTGGGGGGTTGACCACCCAGCAGCATCACAAATGTCGGCCATGGAGACCCCTGCTAGCAGGGCCTTCGAGGCCGCCACACCGCGTGTCAAGAGCGCTGTGACTCCTAGCCTCGGCGGGAGTCCAGAGGACTCATATGACAAGTTGATGGCATCAACTATACAACGGCTTAAAGTCTGTTTGGTCGCTGGGAACCCCTTCTTGAGGGGACCGAAACAAACGAGCAACTGGTCTGTCTTTCTCCACATGGAAGCGCTGTGGACGTAAACACAATTAAGCTTCTGCTGACCAGGCTCCCTGAAGGGAGGTTGGTTAAAGGCCTGTAGTACTACTGGCTGAGGTGTGACCGTAGGTACCTTGGAGCTATAATCTTCTTGCGGGTACAGGAAGACTTTGGCCATGCCTGGCGCATCTGAACTGGATTCTGTATGCGTTTTCTACAGTACGCAGGACCCATTGAGACACATTTGGCAGTAGTTTCCATGCTGCCAAATAGTCTACTAAGGGAACCAGTCTCTAGAGGCTGGTCTCTGATAATATTTGAGGGACGATGTTTTGACACAACCCACCCTTGGGTGAAGTCGTGTTTCCCTCATGAGAGCTCGGTGGCGAACGTCTCGATGCTGCTACGTTTCCGGGCGGCTGAACCTGAGAACGATGTTTGCGGGAGACGCTCACGCCTACGTAGCACTGGCGAGTGAGGAGATCTACCGAGGGCACTGAGGAGAGATGGGATCCGTGTAATGCGGATTGTACCACTCTTCCCCAGAGGGGCCTGCCCTCGAAAGCCCTATGGCACTCCCATCAGGGAGGAACCGCTGAAACGCCGCAGTTTACTTACGAGCCTCTTGGTGCCTTTCGACGACCGTATTCATAGCGTCGACGAACAGCCCCTTTGGCGCAAGCGGGGCGTCCTTCAGGCAAACTCTGTCAGTCAGCCACAGATGCCTCTTGGCGGCCACTAATTCTGCCATAGTTCTACCAATAGCTCTTGTTGTCTCCTTAGTGGCATGCAACGAGAGGTCAGCAGAGTCCTAAGCTCTTTTTTATTTTAATTCGAAGCTTGAAAGAAATAAACATATTTTTCCTGTTTTTGTAACATTCTCATTTGATCAGGTTTCTCAGTCGTTTAGATTTCCATTCATATGAATGGTCATTATATTGAATTTAACCAATGTTGTATAATAATTTTCATAGCTGCCATCATTAAACAGGGGTTACAATAACATTTGTTGTACTACCTTTAACTGATGCAGATTTTTTCCTAATATATAATATAATTATTAGTGGTGTAGCGATACGCGTATTCGTATTGAACCAATTGGTACGCATTACAAACCGAACGATTCAGACTAATACTTTTATATTTGAAAAAAAAAAAAAAGAGAATAAATGTGTAAAATATAATGTTTTCAGTGCTACCCTCAACAAGGCAACCCAAACGACAGGACAGGTGAGACGAGAACTACTGATGGGAAGTTCGTATCATCTTACAGACTCGTTCATTTGAATCTCGTTCAGCAAAATTAACGAATCTTTTTTCGAGTCATTTTGTTCATTTAAAAAAAAAAAGTATAAATAATATGCCACATTTTAACCCAAAGACTCGAAGACCTCACTCCCCGAGATGACTTAGTTTTCCCAAGTCACATTAAAGATTAATTCAAAATGAACAAATTTTTCAAGAACGACCCATCACTAAGAAAACTAGAAACACGCCCATTACAAACTATCCCCGCGGCATTCAGGCAGGCATTTCCAACAGATTCGAACAGGGCAAAACAATCAATCGGTATCAGCGAGTGGTACATTTATTGCCGCAGATTTTTATGCAGGTTTTAAAAATCTGTGCTGTCTGAAAAAAATGTGGACACACTCATCTTTTTGAACTTTAAAAAAAACAAACTTACAAATTGATTGAAACAGAGTTCCATTAAAAAAACTAAAAAATTGTTCTTTTCTTTGGGTTTTGGCTTTTGGTTTTGGTTATAAAGGAGGTTTTGTTTTATTCGCTGCTAAGAAGAAACCCCAGAAGATATGTGAAGTATAGCTCCATTGTTGCTCAAAGTAATAGAGAAAAAAAAAAAAAAAACAAGATCATACTTTTATGTTAGTTTTAATAAATAAAAATGTGAAAAGGAATTCTTTTTTTATTTTTGCTGTATCGAAAACGAACCGAACCGTGACACCACTGTGTCGTACCGAACCAAACCGTGATTTGTGTGAACCGTTACACCCCTAATAATTATATATCCTTATTATTATCTATTTAATTATAATTATACTGTTTTTACATCTTCATTATTTAGTATTATGTATATGGAAGTGTGTTTTTCTGTAATATTTAAATAATATTAAATAAGTTAATTGAAATAAAAGTACACCCCCACACAGAAAGAGAGAGAGAGAGAGAGAGAGAAAGAGAGCGAGAGAAATATATAAGTAGTGTATTTATTTAGTTAGTTAATAAGTTATTTGTAATGTAAAATATAGCATGTTCTTAACAGGTTTCACCATGTTGCTCTTTTGCTCCGCCCACAGTACAATCTCATTGGTCCAAAATCTTTCTCTCCATTGCTGTCTATTAAACCTCCGTGTCATTTTACTATGTTAACTACTCACTGAGTATCCCATTATTGCAAAACGTCCTTTGTTCAGTAAAACCCATTCTCTGCACCTGAAAACAACATTTTTGTGAAAGGCTTCATCTTCTAAAGTCTCTCTCTTAGCACACGTGAAAAATGCAGCCTTTTACTTTTCCATTGAGCAGAAAGGGTAAATTAAGAGTGTGCTGTATCAACGCGAGGAGACAGCTCTCCAATAGACAACAGACATTGATATGTTGCCACGGAGACCCTTCCTGGTCCAAGCAAATAAAGGAGGAGGAGGAGACAGCAAGGAAAAAAATTACTTACAAATAGGTCTCCCCCCTTCCCTCTTTCTCTCTCTCGCTCTCTTTCGCTCTTTCCGCAGCCAGTGAGAAATAGAGAATTTGTTAAAAGGTCGCAGTGGATCAAAGTCATGTTGCGGCAGGCTACCTGCCAAGCTACTGGAGTGCTAACACTTGGCAGACCAGACAGAGAAAGAATGTGCCATCTGCACCCGGATCAGTGAACATTAGGGAGCGGGCCTAAAAATGGAGCTGGCCTGAGGATAGAGCACTGCCACCAATCATTGTCATATTACAACCCCTCCTCACCAGACCCCCCCACCCTGCCAAAATGCCCCCCGACTAACCTCCCTCCAGCAAACTGCCAAACAATCCTACTCCCCGCGAAAATAAAGATGCATAGAGTCAAGAGAGCTCAGCTGTGTTTGAGCTGGACGTTTCCGGTTTTACGTTGGACACTTCTTTCTGCTTTGCTCTGCTTGAGCTCTGCTGAACACTGAACAAATGCGAAAAGACTGACCGAAGACAAGTTACACACTTCCCTAGCTGTTACAATGCTGGTTTGAAATTGTAAGTATATGATATATTAATATATTTGTATAAATGTACTGCATACACACAAAATCATGTACCTTCACACATTATATTAATTTAAAGAACAAAAGAATTTTTTTATATATATTGTATATATATAGACTTGTATATATATATATTATATTTAATGATTAATGTGTGTTTTTATGTTATTTATACTTTTTTTTTTTATCTATAAATAATTATCTTCCATTGTACTTAATTTCTTTATTTTTATTTGTTCTTTAATTCATTGAGTCATTGATTCATTCATTCATTCTTTCTTTCATTTATTTCTAAATTTATTGAATGAAAATAATACTTTAATTCAACAAGGTCTTAAAATGGATTAATGATAAAAAATGATGTTGCCTTAGAACTTTCTAATCATTAGAAAAGCATGAAAAATGTAGCTTTGCTCAAAAATATGAATCATATAATGTTCACAACTGTTTTCAACATTAATAATAGTGAGATTAGAAAAGAAGAAGGACTTCTGAAGAATCGTGTGACACTGAAGACAGCAGTAATGGCTGCTAAAAAAAACTCACAGTGAAAAAATAAAATAAATGACAATTTAAAATATATTAATAAAATAAGTGAAAACATTTATTTTAAATTGTAATAATATTTCACTATATTACTATTGTACTGTATTTTTATCAAATAAACGCAACAGAGACTGTTGCATGTATGCATTAAAAATCTTACTAACCCCCAAAGTTATATATTATAATTCCCTTGTCAAGCATTCCCAGCTCTAGGCATTGCCCTGGTTTTACCGCAGTCCCTATTCTCTCTTTTCAGAGGGCCGCTAGTTATTCAAACCTGAATCAATATGTTTCTTTACTATCAAAAGAGTGTTCACTCCACTTTTCTATGAGCTACGGCTCAGGGTTTTTTTCTGGCTTTCCACTTCCTGTTAAATGCCACAGAGTTCTGATGAGGTTAAGCCTGGAGTCAGGTGGAACTGTGTCTATCTGCGAGCTGAAGACCGGCGAGCGTTGGAACTGAGGTCCGGCGTACAGGAGAGCTCACACTGGTCGGGACAGATTAGGGGTAAGAGAGATACAAAGCGGCCTGCAACAGCGAGATACAGGAGAAGAGAGAGCAAGCTGGGTCCTTTCCTCATCCTCCACCTATAATGGAGATGCGACTGCAGAGAGAAGAACGACAGATCTCTCATGTGAATGAGCTGCAATGCTCAGACAGACATTGACGGGACCGGTGCATTTTGGGAAATCTGGTAAATGTGATTCTGAGAGACTTGTATCACTATAAAATTTGCTGAAAGTAACTTGAATAAACCCTTATCCTCAAAGATTACACTTCGAAATGATGAGATTTACAAGTTCAGACCTTACTGTGCACTGGAGGAAAGACTTAAAAAATAAAAAATTCTAAAAATAAAGGTTCTTTATTGTAGTCCATAATTCTATTTAGAACTTTAAGGGAAAGTTACTCAAAAATGAAAATTCTGTCATTATTTACTCACAATGAAGTTGTGAGCTCACAAACACTGCTTGGAATGAAATCAACCAATCACCGGATTTGTTTAATTTGGAGTTGCTGAAGAAATAAGGTAAAAGTCAATGCATTTCATTAAAAAAATGAAATGTTTTTTGATCTTCCATGCATGTCAACCTGTTGTTGTGGACTCCCAAAAGTAAAATATAAACCTTTCATAATAATCCATAATAGGGGCACTTTAAACAATATACTGTTTTCAACATTGATAATAATAATACGTAATAAAAAACAACCTACCGTAGCAATACTCTAGCATCACAAAAAATACCACTTAAAGGTGCAGTATGGAAAATTAACAGCTCATATGGCTTGCCAGATTGAGGAAATGTAACAGGAATAAGTGCAATTGAAAGTAGAAGTTGATAAGCCTCATAAATTTCAATGTGCCTCTATAGAGTTTTTTTTTTTAAATGGATGCCGAGGTTTTTTAGGCCAGGTAGAATCAGCGATCTCTGACCAAGTTTATTTGTTGGCTTGCGTGAACTTGCAAATAGCTCTGTTTTTTCACCAACTGGCAACCGGGGTGTTGCAATAATAAACTAAATATTGTTAGACCAAGACCGTACACACAGAAGCGTTTTTTCAGAGAAAGAAGTTTGTAAACGAAGCATGTTTCCTAAATATCTGCAAACATTTTAATGTATTTCATGCTTTAGTACAGATAAAATATTACATATTACATAATATTATATACATTTAATAAAAATCATGCATTTCACAATTCAGTAACGATATGCATATGTGCAAGTCCGGTGCTCATTATTACTGCATCGATTTGGCTTTATCAAAAGGCACCGTTTCAAGGAAAGTCTAAACCTAATAAGTAAAGTAAATGTATTTCTCTCTCTCTGATGTCCAAGTCTTGTGTGAAACATTATCTTTGCCATCTCCGTTTTAAAAAAAGTGTGATTTTCAAAGGTTTTGATCTGACATCAAGCCTTCTAATTTACAAATGGACCAGTCTAGCACTTGCTTCATGCAGCGGCACTTAAGATAATAGATGGTGAAGATCAGACGGTTTTAATAAAGCAGAAGATTTGGAGATCCGTGGTAAATTGGTTCTGGAACCATCTAACACTAGCTGGCAATGACATCAGCCTGTGAGGTTCAGGACATACCTCTGAAAGAGCAATTAGATCGAGTTAAGGAGGGATTCTTCACTAAAGTTCTGGGTTCAATTGCTTGGAGAGAATCTTGAGTCTTGTGAAACGAGTGGATGAAACTTCTAGATCATCCATAACTGACAATGAATTGGTGGAATTAATCTTAACGCAACTTAAATCAGATAGTTACCATTCTCACGCACTCCTGTCACCGCGAGATTTACATCAGGTGAGTTAAAGCACTGGGGAATTTTGTTCTTAACCTAAACAGATCAATTATTTCACCTCGATTTTCTGTCTCTATCGAGTGCTGCGCTGAAGATATGAGTCACGAGCGGGGGGGGGAAATCCAACTTATCATTATATCAACCGTAACATAACGGCTCAGTATTGACAAATCCGATTTTTCCTCCATTTGAGTGGGCAGTCGTGTTAAGATTCTGTCATTTGATTTAGCAGCTAGCAAGAGGTCACTGTCAATCTGTAGCTCTTCAACAAGCTCTATCCGGAAATCTAATCCGCGCTCCAGCCTGGCCGATCAATGGCCTCCAGCCCAATGAGAGCGGCCGAACCTGCCGCACTCCCACTCGTATCAGTCCAGCCAAGCACTGTCTCCATCAGACATGGCTTCATTTACCTCAGCAGCAAGAGATGGACTACATGATGGTCAGGAGAAATGAACAAACACATCCGGTTGAGAAGAGAATCCCAGAATGCATTGTGATGAGCACAGTATATAAACAATAGGAAACAATGTATACATTGTTACTAAATATACATTTTAATAAATGATGCTCTTTTGAAGTCTGAAAAATTAAGAAATACTAATATTAAGATGTACAACTTAACTTTTCTGGATATAGAATGCATGATTTAGAACTGGTCTAAACTTTCTTAGATAGATAGATAGATAGATATAATGGCATGTAATAAATATGGTAAATATTCACTCTTATTATTTCTAAAGATATCATTAGTTCCTTGGTACCTCCACAGTATTTTTTAAATTATTTGTAATTTTTGTTAGCATCATGCTGTGACAAAGTCTTAAATCTGCATTTGGAAAACTATTATTAAAAAAAAAAAAAGAAAGAAAAAGACTGAAACCTTCTAAAGTAGCCCAGAAATGCTATTCATTAGCCAGTAGTTATTTTGAGCTAACAGAGAGAGCTCATAGTACTCATGTTAACTAACATGCACCTCATTAGCAAGTACATTAAATCATCATTCAGCAGTCCAGCCTTTGTTCTCCATTCGTTTCTACGACCAAAGAATCTCACTGTTGTTCAGTGCTGTGTTTGAAAGCTCTGGTACACAACATTAGCATGCAGGCCGAGCAGGTCAATTTGTTAGCATGACAGAGATGTAATGATGAAATGCAGTTCTTTAAAAGTCAGACTATTTGGATTCATCATTTTTAGCGGCGGGTATAAAGGACTGAGAGCGGCCAAGTGGAGACTCGGGGGCAGTAATTGGATGATGCTGCAAGCGCAAGCAGTGATACAGTTCAATAGGAAACCTGTTATAATTACTTGTACGTATCAGAGCCGGCGTTGATGTAAATACAAAGCTGAAAGACAGAAGGATAAATTGGCCCCCGGTGTAAATAAAGCAGGATTCTGCAGATCCCTCATCTGAGAGATGCGGTATAATGATCTGACGACAGTAGGATAAAAGATGCTGGGATGCTAAAAGATACATTTTCAGTTTATCTTTTAATGTGCTTATATTTATCTCATTTGTGCAGCCAGGTATGGACTAATGACTGTATTATTGGTTAAAAATGCCACTACAATCATAAAATTCTCAGATAAAAAATTGTCGTAGTTCGCTTAAAAATTCATCACTTGCTTATTTATAAATGTATCCCATTGCTATGGAAGGTTGTTTTCACAGACTTTTTACCTGATCAGACTTTTCTTGCAATTTTGAGTTTATATCTGACATTCTCAATTTTGTGACTTATAATCCAAGTAATTCAGAGTGGAAAAGTCAGCATTTTGAGATACAAATTCAGAATTGTGAGATATAATCTAGCAATTCTAAGAAGAACAAATGATTCTGAATTTTGTGACTTACAATCTGAGTAATTCAGAGTAGAAAAGTCAGAATCTTGAGATAAAATCTGAATTGTGAGATATTATATCTATAGTAATTCTGAAAAGAAAAGTCTAAATTTTGAGGCAGAAACTGTTTTGCAAGAAAATGTTAGAATTGTAAGATATTACATAGTAATTCTGAAAAGTAAAGTCAAAAGTTTGAGGCAGAAACTCAGAATTTTGAGGGAAAAAAGAATTATAAAAATTCAGAACTGTGCATAAAGTACCAATTCTAAGAATTGTGAGATATTATACCTAGTATTTCTGAGAAGAGGTCAAAATTTTGAGACAGAATTGCCAAAATATAAACTCTTTTATGAGAAAAAGTAGGAATTATGAGATAAAAATTCAGAATTAATAGATAAAAACTATATTTCCGAGAAGAAAATTCAAAATTGTGAAAAATAAGTAAAAAAGTAGAATAAAAGAATTATGACGAGGCAAAATTGTGAGATAAAAACTCATAATTGTGACATATAAACTTGTAATTCTGAGAAGAAAAGTCAGGATTGTGAGACCTAAACACACAACCTGGTATCACGCCAAAACGTGACATAATCACGTTAGTCCAATTTGGAAAACGTATAGCTGTCACAGTTTAACCTCCTCAGACGTGAAACATGCTTCGTGGAGAAATACCGGATGTCGACACGCAATAGCCATAAAAATCTTAAAAGCCACGACCAATTTTGTTTCTTATTAGACCGATAGAATGGAATATTGCTGTACTGACCAAGTCCACATTACAAAAGGAGACAAACGTGCCCTACACTTTTTTATTAGTATTTTCAAGGTGAAAATTATTCATTTGCCCTGATCCACGCTGAAAAAAATCGTGTAAATGTCACGTTTAATAAAGAAAAACCTTACTGTCATATGATTCAAACATGCAACCAGAGGCTTGATTTTGTTTCTTTTCTTGCTTTCCCAGCTGCTTGACACCTCGCTAAAATTAACCTACCATCCGTTAACAAAACACAAGATAAACTGGCAGATACAACTACCGACATTGTTTATTAAAAAGGAATAATATATTCCAATTATTCCGAGGCAGAAGGATTGATTTGTGACCAAACGCTATCACCATCTCTCTGTCCGCCATGCTGCAGCAAATTAAAAAAATGCCGCTAGGAGAATCCTTACGTCAGCCTTGGTTGTAAATTTCTATTGGTTTTTGTGTGTCTGGTGATCGATTGCGTCATTCTACTGGACAAGAGTGTCTTTTGAATAAGTGTAAGCACGTTAGCAGAGTGGGATAATTTCAGTGATTAAAATCTTGTATTTTATTCTCTTCTTTGCAAAAAGACATCATATGGCTTCAGAAGGACTTGAAATGAAACACAACTTATTTGTTACTGCCTTTGGTCAGATTTTGCAATAAATACCTGTGACTGCGCTTATATTGTCTGTGTGTGTTTTATATTGTCCAGAAGTGGGTAGGTTTAGGGTAGAGGTCTGCGCGGGATCGTTTTTTCGGTCCCGCTACCGCCCGCTCCTGCAAGATTTTATTCCGCACCCGACCACTCACGCTGTGTATTCAGTCTTTGTTCACCCGCTGCCCGCTTAGAATAATTTTCTACCTGTTCCCGCTAAATTTAGATCTGGTTTCCAAAATCTCTTTAAATTTAACATTTTTCTGTCATCATAGAATTTTTTGCAAAAGTAAAATAAATAAAAACAAATGTATGTACAACATTGTAGTCTATATTTATCACATCACGCAAAGGGTATTTTTTCCCCCATTTGCGTCTATGACGCATGAAAAAGACATTAGACTTGCCAGATGTGGGTTTCCTAACATTAAACTGACTGTTTTCTAATGCAAGCTGAACATCCTTCAAGGACAGCGCATCTTCACTTTGCTCTGCCCCGCTCTGATGCGCGCACAGACTGTGCAAATAAAAAAAAAAAGTCCCGGTACAGCCGCGGGAATGCAGACCTCTAGTTTAGGGAAAAGGTGGGACTAGGTGCTAAAATTAAAGTATAAATTTGGACATCCGTACGGTGGCCGAGAGGCTGCAAACCATATGCAAACAGAAAAAAACACATGCAAACAGAAAAAAACACATGCAAACAAAAGAAAACATATGCAAACAAAAGAAAACATATGCAAACAGAAAAAAAACACAAGCAAACAAAAGAAAACATATGCAAACAAAAGAAAACATATGCAAACAGAAAAAAACGCATGCAAACAAAAGAAAACATATGCAAACAGAAAAAAACACATGCAAACAAAAGAAAACACATGCAAACAGAAAAAAACACATGCAAACAAAAGAAAACATATGCAAACAGAAAAAAACGCATGCAAGCAGGAAAAAAAAACACATACAAACTGCAAATTCTCACAACGCAACCAAAAACAGAGGGGCGCTGCAAACACAAAAATGCTGCAAATAGCACAGACCACCACGGAAATGTTTCAGAGGGACCTCAAACAGTGAGGAACCCATCTGGGACCTGATTATTTGTTCCGTTGCTTTTGGTCAGAGCAGAGATGTTGTCGCTGAACTAAAAGGTGAGGGGTTTTTTGTGTTAATTTTCTACCGTTTGCATGTGTTCTCTTAAGTTTGCAGCGCGTTGAGCTCTCTCGGCCACCGTACATCCGGGTATTTCTCCATACAACATGTTAACACAAAACGTGTAAGTTTCACGTCTGTTTATAAAGTTCATAAAGTCATTCTTTTTTTTCGTCCTGTGTCGGAAACAAGCTTTCATTTAGTACTGTTTTTGTTTAAATATTGAACAGACAGTTCTAAAACATTTTCTTTTGTGTTAACAGTGTCCTGTTTCTTTTTGTTCAGAGGAAAGAAATTCATTATAAAGACATAAAGGTGAACTATCCCTTTAAGGCCCTTTCATGGCAAAATTGACACGTCTTTGTGCTGTTAGCTGATCAGCGAGCACGTTTTGAAGAGGCAGAGTGAATTATGGGTCACCCTCTCAGACACCTGCTCCACCAAACAGCACGTTTGTGACCACCATTGTTTCTTCAAATCAAACCGCAGTCGACCAGCACCATTTTAAGAGCAACGAACCCACTACCCCCTTGCATGCTAAATCACCGGTGTGCAGGAGTCAAACTGAAATCCTGATGTTATATCGCTCAGTAAAGGCTTTGAAAAAAAAGTTAGAGGGTGCAATGATTTACGGAAACAATCACCAGCACTTCTATTTCTCCCATCAGGGGGAGGAGGCCGACATATGCTGTGGAGATGAGATGTTTTAAAAAATCCCATCTTGATGAGGAAACAGATCTGGAGAGAAATGGTACAGCTCTTCTCACAGATGCGCCACTTGCTTCAGACAGAAGGGGAAGAAACCTCCACTTTTAGACCACTCAATCGAACTCAGAAGGCAGATACTAAAACATAAACCTCTGCCGGCTCACATTAAAAACACATTTCTGATAATAAACTGTGAAAGGATATATAAGGGTGATATCATTTTATTTCACTGACAGGCTTTATCATACTCACTAAATAAGTAAATACGGCTGGATATAGTTTTTACTGTAAATTATCTTAAAGCTTCCACTATGAAATAATCAGCACAATATATATATATATATATATATTACAATATTTTTTTTAAATGTTTTTTTATTTTATTTTATTTAAAAAGTTTCTTATGCTCACCAGGACACATGTATTTGACTAAATGAATGTATGAATAAACCACTTGGTCTACAAGGTTTAAATTAGGTCTGCAAAATTTAGAAGGGTCTATTTTACATTTATATACATAAACATTTTGTTTTGACGTCTTATTTTCTTTTAGTAATTATTATAATAAAAAATACAGTAAAAGTAGTATTGGGAAATATCATTACAATTCGAAATAACTCCTTTCTGTTTCAATACATAAAAAAATATTCAATTTTATTTATGCAAAGCTGAATTTTTTGCATCATTTTCCCAGTTTTTATGATCCTTTACAAATCCTTCTAATATGCAAATTTGTTTGTCAGTTGTTATTAGTTATTATTGGTGCTAAATAATTAATATTGTTTTTTTATTATCATCATTGTAACAGTAGCTTAACTGTGATACATTTTGCTATGAATGCGTACGAATTGTTGCAATAATAAGAAATGTTTCTTGAGCGCCTAATTTTAATATTATAATGCCCTATACTATAGACTTGATCTCATTCATTAGAAGCAACACAAATGTATTAATAATTAATACCAAAAGGTAATTTGTATCTCAGTGCAAAACCAATGTGGACTGGTTATAAATCTGCAAGGGCAATTTATAAATAGCATCAAGGCGAAGAACGGTAAATTTGAAGCACTGCTAATTAATATTTATGAGCTCAGTCTTCTCCATGTGGAGCCGTGACGTCACAACCATCTTTAGCCCAAACTTTTCTGGCTCTAGATATCTTTTAAAAGTACCGTGTGGGATATTGGCAGCTCCTGGGCCGGGCAGAGGTTAATTGCAGGATGTGGGTGAGAATGAGAGATTTAGCTGTAATTACAGAAGGAAGTAAATCACTGGAGAGGAAGAGGACCAGGGCAAAGAGTGAGACTGATGCAATCAAATGCCTGAGGCAAATATACCTCCAGCCATCCTGGGCCACGGTAAACATACAGCTGATAAGAAAGATGAACCGTGTTCACTCAAAGATGAGGATCTGGCTCTCAGCTTTATCCTCTGCCCTAACAAACTTATACAGCTTGTAATCCTGCACAAACAATCATCCGGCCATCAACTGGAGGACATTGATTCATCGAGGGCAGGCCAGGTCCAGGTAAACTTAATGGAAAACTTATATTGTGAAGTTCATCAGGAGAGCAGAGCAAAATATTAAATGTCACTTGAATAAAATAAAACAAGAAATAATCAAATAAGTAATTATTTACATTTGTTATAAACCTTTATGAATTCCTTTTGCTTTCCTAATAACTGTGTCTATCAAGCTCAATAAAAATAAATAAATAAGTACAAATAATAATAATATTTTATATATGCAGTATATATATAATTATTACCAAAATAAAAGTATTCACAATTTATCATAATACATTTTTTTTTGTCTACATGTGTGTTTGTGTGTAATTTTGTAATATATATTTATGTACATATGTATAAGAAAATTTTATATTTGAATATTAATATTAATATTAAATATTTTACATATACTGTAATATAAATTTTTATATTATAGTATATGTAAAATATTCAATATTAATATTAATATTCAAATATAACATTTTCTTATAGTGCACCACAACGAAATCTGTAGGAGCCACTTATTTTTCTTTACAGATGACCATTACACAAATATATCTTGAATTTCAAAAACGTTTAAATTGAAGTCCAATATTTTTTTTTTTTTAAAGATGGTGACGCCATTTCCTGCAATGACTATTATTGGATTTATCAAAAGTTTTGTCATGTTCTCAAAAGAAGTTACTGGAATACCAGATAATATTAAAATTCAAGCTAACATATGTGCAAAAATACATTTGACTGACACGGTCTCACTGAAAGTCTTCTGAAGCCAAACAGAAGGAACATAATAAAATCTTAAGTCATTATTTAATGGGAATTTCTTGTTGATGCACTATGATATTTCAGAATTGGGGAGGAGGGGGGAGTATTTTCATCTGAAAACAACATAAATTTCAATGTGTTCCTCACAAAACTATCTTTTGGCAGATTGGAAATATAATGCATGAATCATCATGCACTCCTTTTATGTCACTTTTATGGTGATTTTAAATCATATTTGAGGTTTTCAAAATTCCCAGTCCACATGATTAAAAACAGCATTCTGAAAGATATGCGGCGCCCTCCAAAAGTTTGGAAATGCCCAAGGCAAAATGTTTGGAACACTGTCTGCATTAATTTCTTGGCGTAAATGTTTTAAAGGTGCCATAGAATGCATTGAGAGAATATTTTAAATTGTTCTCTGACATGTACATAGAAGCTTAGGTAAGGGGGAAAAAATGGCCAGAAACGGTTTTACAGGTTTATTTACAACCCTAGAATTTGACCCTAGAATGAAACAGTCTGTTTTTGCCTTATTTGGAAGGTTAATGAATATTAATGAGGAGGTCTGCTCTGATTGGCTGTTTCTCAGCGTTGCTCATTTCAGTAGCACAAACAGATTTCT
>JAUCMU010016636.1:0-20123 GCA_032275025.1 Enteromius treurensis | reverse complement strand
TCAGTAGATCCCACACACTCCACACAGAACACAATCATCTGTCCTAATGAGACAAAGGGTTTACACACTTTATTAAACATTTTTTTTGTGCTTTTCAACATACCACAAGTTGTAAATGACTTTTAAATTAATTAACTAAACATAATAATCACTTATTAATCATTTGTGAATGTTTTGTAGATAAACATTTCATCATTAACTAATCATTTATAAATGACTTACAACCATCCCCTATTCTGAAGTGTTACCCATTGTTCAAATGAAGCATTTTCATTTGGATTGGTCTTTTAAACCGATTAAAGTGCTCCATGTGAAAGCACCTTTTGACCCAAAATATCATTCAGTATGTGTATTATAAAATTTTAATAGATTTAATTGATTTATGTTAAGCAGTTTTACCCAAGTTAATTCAGGAGAAATGTGGAGAAAAATAGTTAAATGAGGGGGAATTTGAAAGGAATGCTGCCTTGCTAGCTGTAAAACTACTGGATTCTTGCAATAACATTAAACTTTAACAGACCATACAAGTTTGCATATAATGTTTGTCTCCATAAGGTCTCACACTTTCAGTATAAAATTTTAATGAGATCTTAAATGCCGGTCAGACAGAAAATTAAATAACGCCTGTTAGACCCTGAACAGAATATTCCCCGGCCATTATGAGAGCGTTTTATCATGGGAGCAGTCACTACATCTAAATTAACTTATAAATGCATGGCAGCGCCTTGCATTTCAGACACGCTGCCATTTAGCGTCTGTTGTTGCTTAAGGAATTCACTCAAGAGGCTTAAAAGATAATGGGAATGAAAATTAGGCCCTTGTTGAGGGTCGCATACACAAGATTGATGTCCTGGCTTTGAAGACCGGCCCCATAAAGGTTCCCTGGGATGTCTTTCATCCATGTTCAGAGCATGGTCAGGGACTGAACTTAGAACTTGGCCATGAAACAAAATGACCGGCTACCAAAAATGGTCTTTGAGGACCGGGTCTAAAATGCTCCAAAAATATTGCTTAAACACTGGGACAATTTAACCTTAAATGGAAAACAGGCTCAATTTCTTTTCTGTCATTCTGCAAATAAACATGGAAGAAACATGATTTTCAGTCTCAAAAAACTCTTTACAATTTGAAAACACTGTATTGTTTTCTGTCAATAAATAAGTCATTTTGAAGTAAATATTCTAGCCTACAAGACTGGTTACTCAAAAGTATTATCCAGGACTACAGTAGTCAACATTTGAAGTGGATCAAAAAAAGTTCAATAAAATTGACCTAAGACAAGAATGGATATTTTTTTGTTTTTTTGAAAGGTTTGAATCTATTTCAAATGGATCTCCAAAGCAGAAATGATTTTGTAACTAACAGCGTTTTTAGACGCTTCATGTGAAAGTACCCATAAGAGAGTAAGTTACATTTAATGCTATAGTATCGTTAACGCTAACACAAACATTATTTTATCTAAACAAGGACAGGAACATGACCAAATTAGGAAACACAGGAAGAGTGAAAACGAAACCAAAACTAAACAGTTACAGAATGCAAAGAAGAAACAAAGCATTACATTACGTGAAAAGGCGCGTCCTCTCACCGTAAAGGCAAAAAAGAAAGTACATAATGAGGGAGGGGTGGTGGGTGCCCTGGCGGCTGTCCAAGGCAGGGTCTCTTGTCCCTCACTGGCGACGGGGGTGAGTCCGAAGGTGAGGGCAAAGAGCCGAAGAGCCAGGCTGACAGTGAGGATCCGGAGGGCCAAGGCGGAGTAAATGGCGCCGGCAACCGACGCAGAAGAGGCGCTTCGGAAGGCCACGGTGGAGCCGGAGCGAGAGAGGACCAAGGCGTAGCTGGAGGGAGGGAGGGACGAGGCGCAGCCGGAGGAGTGGAGTCCCAAGGCGGCGGATGGACTCCGACCGACCAAGGCGGAGCCAGAGAGACGCTCGAGCCCGGCGGAGCTAGTGACCGGACGAGACCCGCTGAAGAGGAGGGTGCCAGGGCCCATGACGAAGCAGACAGGTCGAAGGACCGAGGTGGGGATCTGGCTTCGGAGGCTGGAGGAGGAGTCGGGGAGCACCCCGAGCCAGACGGAACTGGAGGTTGACAGTGCTGCGTAATAAACCCCGGTTGGATGGTTGGTTGTAGATGAGCGGCAGGACTGTCTAAGTGGGTGGGACGGCTCTGGCGGTGCGCGCTCAGGCCAAGGCTTTGGCGGTACGATCTCTGGCTGGGGCTCTCGTATTACTCCTTTCACCGATCTTAACGATTGCAGGGCTGGGTCCAGGATCTTGGTCACTAGGCTGTGAAACTGGGGAACTGTTGTGGGCTTGGCCTCGCCCACTTCCACGACAATCAAAGAAGAAGCGCCCAGCCACAAAGCCTGGTCCATGAGCCGAACAAGAGAGTCCGAATTGTCGGCCAGGGAAACCTGCTGGGCCAGATCCTGATCCAATCCCAACCAAAACACAGTACACAGGGTTTGCTCTCTCCAGGGCACCAGATGAGAAGCCTCCGCGAACACCTCCGCATACTCCTCGATGGGACGGCCACCCTGGATATGGGTCTGGAGTAGCGCGTTCTCCATCTTGGAGTAGTTTTTCCTTTTAGGTCGGATTATTCTGTCACGCTTTCGTGTTGTAACAGGCAGGTGAAGGCAGGATAAGACAGGACAGGATATATCTTGATGCAATTTAATAAAGTAAAGCTCACAGAATAACAAGCAGGCAACACGAACTCAAAGCAACGATAATAATCCGACAAAAGACAAGACAAACTGAACAGGCTTTTAAACAGGAAAACATTTAGGGAGAAATCAGGACAAGTGAGGAGCACAAGTGGATTGGTAACTAATTATCTAAACAAGGACAGGAACATGACCAAATTAGGAAACACAGGAAGAGTGAAAACGAAACCAAAACTAAACAGTGACAGAATGCAAAACAAGAAACAAAGTGTTACAACTGTATATTACAGCATATTTTTGTTGGGATAAATAAAACAAACAAATAAATAAAACCTCAAGTGTCTTAGCAACCACATAGCAACAGCTCTACCTATCATTTGCTTTTCTAATAAATTGTATTGTTTTCTAAACTTTAAAAATACTTTAATCTTCGGACTAGTTAAACTTGTAAAACAACTTCAAACTTTCTTGCTAGGTATTTCAAGCCAACTTAAAGTTTGTCTATAAACTTAACTATCTCATTGATTAATCATAAACGTTAGTAACCTGTGGAAGCAAACTAGCCAATATATATGCAGAACAGAAGGGAGTCAAGGGGTACAAACATGTCTCAGCTTCTGAGATTGAAGTTCTTGTTGGCCTTCATATGGCAATGGGAGTGCTTGGTTTTTCAAGAGTGAGAATGTACTGGTCCTCCACTATGAACTGGAATTTTCAGGGAGACCATGTCTCGAGAACGTTTTTTTCAACTCCGCTCCAACCTGCATGTGGTAAACAACTATGAGAGGCCTCTAGGAGACACTGATGTGTTCTTCAAGGTCAGACCCCTCTATGACCTCATAAGGGAAACACTGTCTGCAGCAACAATTGGAAAAAGAGCTCCGCATTGATGAGCAGATTGTGCCTTTCAGGGGAAAACTCTCTGTGCTCTAGTATGTCAAAGGGAAACCCATACATGGGGAGTCAAGATGTATTTCCTCTGTGGCAAAGGTGGGCTTGCTTAAGATTTCCTTATCTATCAAGGTGCCACAACAGAGCTTTCTGAGCAAAGGTTTTAGGGCATAAAGCTCAACCATCTGTCCCAGAGAATCCAGGCTCCTAACCACAAGATTTCTTTTGACAACTACTTCACCACCTCCTGGAAGTTCTTGCAGAAAAGAAAATCCATGGTACTGGGACAGCAAGGCTTTGTCGCTTTGCAAATCCCCCACTGAACACAGAAAAGGAAATGTTGAAGAAAGGGCATGGAAACCATGATGAAGTTCAAAGTACAGATGGAAAGGTTGTTCTAGTGAAGTGGTTTGATAACCACTCTGTTGTGTTGGCCTCCAACTTTGTTGGTGTTGGAGATGAAGATGAAGTTCAGAGGTGGGATCAAAAGTAGCAATATTTGAAGATCATGCATCCACAGGTTGATCAATTAATCAGCCTTTAAAGGGTTGATATCAGATCCTGCAAATGGCCACTGTGCATGATTCTTCATGCCTTTGATGTTGCTGTAGTAAACAGCTGGTTTGAGTATCGTAGAGACATTGAAAGTAAGGGAACTCAGCCACAGAAAATCATGGATCTCCTCCTCAAAATTAATGTGGCACAAGTCCTTGCATGTGCTGGGAAGCCACAAGCTTAAAATAAAATGAGAGAGGCCAAGCAACTCTAATACAGCCAGTGCCAGTCCAACTCCATATCATGTAGCTGGACAAAAGAGAGTAGCAATTAAACGGCAACCGGTTCTTAAAGTCCAAACAGATATGGTTGACCACACGCCAAATTATGAGGGGGAAAAAAGAAGGAACAAGGTGCAAATGGCCAAGTTGTTCTAGAAAAACACATCTTCAGTGATAAGTGCAAGGAGCACTACTGCCTTGTGTTAAAGAGAAATTGTTTCAAAGATGCACACCGAAAATAATACTGCCACCTGCTGGCTAGGAGTGTGGGCCAAGTTTGCAAAATCTGTTTTCTAATATCTATATACTCTTAACTAAATTCATCATTTTCTGAACACAGCATAATCAAAAGGAACCAGTGAACAATCTGATTACAATTATGGGGAACAAGAAATTACATAAAAGTCTAAGGCACAGAGAACATGTAACAACAAAAACAAGAAAGGGTCAAGAAAGAGCAATCACATTTCAAAAATACATTAATAAATAAAGACAAAATCTTGGGGACGTTGTCACAGTTCTTCTGGATTTAGTCTATCTCAGTTTGTTCTGTTACTTCATGTCATTTCAGACAGACTGGATGATGATCCGATCAGATCTCTGTATGGAGCACTGGCTGTTGTCAGATAATAATCTCACTGCATTATTAAAATTAATGACAAAAAATAATGTTTGGAAATGTAAACTGATATTTCCAACTGACACGCTACGGCAAAAGATAGAAATAACTGACCTAAAACCATTTTTTGTTTGGTGAAAATACTTGTGGTTTTGATCAGTACTGTGTATAAATATTCCTACCACACTGAGGTGTCAAGTAACGAAGTACAAATACTTTGTTACCTTACTTCATTTTCAGCCGACTTTTTAATTCTACTTCTTATATTTTCTCGCAATTATCTGTACGTCCTACTCCTTACATTTTAAAAATAGCCTTGTTACTCCTATTTAATTTTGGCTTGTCATCATTCAAAACAAACATCCAGATAAATTGCGCCGTCCGGATAGAGTGAATTTGTTCGCGGTTGGATGAGAAACATTTACCATCCCGACACTCTACTGATTTGAACGCGATCCATATAACACATAACACAAATCACATCGCACTCTCCAGCACGAACAATAGGCAGCGTCTGTGTTCGTGGTGTTGCTCAAGTCAAAGCACCGTTTCTTTACATAGTTCAATAGCGCATTAAATCATATTCATATTATTGTATCTAAAATTATATATATAATAAGAAAAAGACTAGTAACCTCTCAAACATACATATCTTAATTTCATGTTGCTTTAAAACTTTGAAAGTTTAAATTTATTAGGCCTAATTCTGCACCGGCAGGATCACTGGATTTTATTTCCCTTATAAAAGTGGAAACTGGTTACAATACTCATTCAAGAATAAGATATTATTTGAAACTATACCAAATATTTATTTTATTAGTGTACATCTACAATAAAAACAGCTGTGTTTTGTAAATAAATGAAACAAATTGGAGGCCATTTTCTCCATTTTTTCAAAAATATTGAAATTCTGCATAGGAATTTGAGTTTCCCTCCGTGTTTCCATCTGTATTTAATGAATACCCAGGATTGACTGTTAACCCCAGGTTTAGTATAAGCAGTGTGAAACATGATTACAGATAACCCAGGATTTTCCATTTATTCAGGGTTTCACATGACCCAGGGTTAACAGTTTCAAGTACGAAAAGCCTTATGGTTCCCCCGAAATGTTAAATGTCACACCCTCAATACCACTTGGACTGTTTTCATTTCTCACATGTTTCTTTGAACTAGTTTCTGTCTCGCTTGATTTAGTCAGTTCAATTAATTATCCTCGTTTGTCTTTCTTCTGAAATGCTTGTTTGTTTAGTTTCCCTGACTCCCAAAGTGCATTCTATCCAGTCTAATGTATTACATATTATTTTCTGAATCAAACTAGTTAATTTATACTACCAAAGCTATATTTTATGGGCTACATACAATAGCTCCAAGGTAACGGTAATGCTTTACAATTAGGTTTATTAGTTTATACTAATTAACTACAGTACAACAAAACTCTGACTATGTTTGTCTGAAAGAACAAAGTTATATACGCCTAGGATGGCTAAAGGTGGGAGTAAATTGGAGGTAATTTTCATTTTTGGCTAAACTACTCCTTTAACATATATATTAACTAACATTAACAAAGACTAATAAATAGTTTAATGTATTGTTCATTGTTTATTCATGTTAGTTTACGCATTAACTAATGTTAACAGATGACACCTTGTTGAAAAGTGTTACCAAGATAATAGTTGGAGGTTAACACTTTTTGCAGTGCAGGAAATAGAATTTAAAATACTGTTTTGAACAAATGTTCAATTGTTTCACACAGTGACTTTATCGTGTTAATCTAAACAACTTTTACATTCAGTTTAAATCTAGCACAACAATTGCATGCTTGAAAGTTGATTTAACAATATATTATTTATGAGTAGTCAAACTAAAAATGGTCAGTTTGATGAAGCAACACTCATACTCTTCTGCTGGAGTCCAGCACCCTGTTGCCTTAAATCACTATTTTCTCATAGAATAACACAGCTATTGACCTCAGTCCACACTGGTAAAACCACAGGAAACCTGCATATTTGCTCTATAACTGCACCTGCAAACAGCAAGAGCTAGAGTCAGTGCATGTAAGGGTACGGCGGGGACCACAGATGAAGCTCAGTAGTAACTCTGGGATATGTGATCAAATCACTTCACTGGCAGAGTCAGATCTGAGTGTTACTAATGCTTTGAGCATGAGACGCGTATCACTCCTGGTTCTGCTGCTAACAAACTAAAAAAACGAATACAGCTATTACAATCGTGTACCCGATTCTTTGCTGCACTTTATTAATTTGTGTTGTATGCCTAACTTGGTCACAACGTGAAGGTTGAGGTTCCGTTCCCAGATGTTCCTTTCACTGTGCCCTCCTTCTAGGTGTTTGGACAAGCAGAACTCAACAACGGATTGGTCAAGGCATTTGATGTCTTTTTGGACAGACCTGATTGGGGGCTTTTCAGACATATTACACATTAAGTGATGACGTAATCGGTCGCCAATACAAAGTGTTTAGGCCAAACTAGCAGAAACTGCACCATTTAACTCCAACGCATGCATTGATCGGCACATCTGAGACAGTTTAGAATACTGCATTAATATTCAAGCTCACAGATACATGAAAAGAGTCTTATTTAAAGATAACAACCTAATCTATGTTTGAAAATGGGGACTAAACAAGGAAAATGAATAACAAAAAAAAAAAAAAAACTAACAGGAGGAATCAAATCAAACACAGCTGGTATGAATGAACTAAGCAGGGAACCTAATGGGAAAAGGAAACAGTAAAGACCAAATATGGGCACACGAGGGAGAGAAACACAGGCCACAGGAAACACAGGCCTGACATCTATAGCCTTCAATAAATATGAAAGGTGTAGAAACATAAATTAGATATCTTAGTAACAGCACATCATTTTAAAATGACAGCTGATTAACAAGGGTGTAGAAGCACCCAACCCTGGATCAAAAGGTTTCAGCGCCGCAAGCGGGAATTAATAACACATTTTTCTGTGGTGTAACAAACTCAGGACACACATTTAATATTGACTTTACACAGACTTTCATTTATTTAATTTAGTTTATGGTATTCAATTTTCCAATGTTGGAATCTGGCTTTTAAAAGACTCTTTCAAATGATAATGTAAAGTTTTCCTTAAGAATGTGTAACGGATTTAATCATAACAATTACGTTTATATTATTTACGTATAAAGCTATTTTCGAATAGTACATTGCAATGTATCTTTGGTAATTGCTAGTACTTTCCCTTTACTAGGCGTGCTCTAAAGAACAGGGATGGTTGCCAAATTGCAGGCTATTTAACCAGGACAGGACCAAATGTGTGAACAGACTGAAACTGAGAAGTGAAGAAGCCAGTTACTCAGACACTCTTGCATACCTTACAGATTCTCTCTGGGACAACTTGTACAAGGTAAAGTTTTCCTGTTATTTAATGTCTCATTCATTTTTTTTCCTCTACATTGATATTACTTTTGCATTTCAATATATGGGTGCATATCATCTTCATTATAATTGAGCATATTCTTTCTGACAGCCATGGCAATCTTTTACCATCTTCGGCTGATGTCTCTGGCTGTGCTGATGTTGGGGTCTCAGCTGGACGTTGCTAGTGCTGCTGTTCGGGTGTATAATATAAAAGCCAATAACCTTGCTTCAGATAATGTATTTGGAAACAGACCCGATCCATACGTTAAGATCTGGTGTGGCTCTTCTTATGGGGGGATGACAGATTTCCAACAGAGCACCCGTCATCCTGTGTGGGTTGCAGAGTTCAACTTCCCAAACTGCAAAACCAATGACAACCTGAAGCTGGAGGTCTGGGACAAAGACCGGACATCCGATGATCTCCTGGGCACATGCACCACATACGTGGAAAAAGGGGATACCACCGTGCCTTGTCCTCTGAAAAAAGGAACTCTGTATTACAGCTACACTATGAATTAAATCAAAAAATTAATTGTAGAGTTGCTTTTAGACTCATTTTAATTGTAATGAACTAACGAGTAATAAAGTAAATCAGTACACACTGAACACTGTGTATGTTTTGCTTTGATATGTGTTTATCAAAATCTACCCACTGCTTACATACCTTGCTTTTTGGAAAGTATATACAGTACTGTGCAAAAGTCTTAGGCCACAAGTATTTTCACCAACCAAAAATTTCCAAACATTATTTTTGTCATTAATTGTAATAATGCAGTGAGATTATTGTCTGTCAGTGCTCCACACAGAGATCTGATCTGATCATCATCCAGTCTGTCTGGAATGACGTGAAGAAACAGAACAAACTAAGACTCTCCAAGATGCTTAAAAAACTCCAGATGCTTTGGTAAAACAGCTTCTGTTCCGAGGTTCACTTGCCCACAGTTTTTCAGGTAGGTTTTTTGAAGCATCTTGGAGACGATGGTGACAAGAAGCAAGTGAGAGAGAGGAGAGACAAGGATTCTCACCAAAAAAATAGGTCTAAGAAATTATAACATGAAAGCATGTTCTGATCATTTAAACATGTTGGCAGAGGATCCCCAAATCCAGGTGTGAAAAACTTGAAAAATCTTTCCCAAAAGGACTCATGGCTGTATTCGATCAAAAGGGTGCTTCTACTAAATACTGAGCGAAGGGTCTGAATACTTAGGACCAAGCGATATTAATAAATCTGCAAAAATGTCAACAATTCTGTCAGTATAGGGGGGGCTGTGTGTACACTAATGAGGGAAAAAAATTAACTTAAATGATTTAAGAAAATGGCTGCAATATAACAAAGAGTGAAAATTTAAGGGGGTCTGAATACTTCCGTACCCACTTCACATGTGTATATAAAGTATAGTAAACTACTGACAACTCCAACTGACAGCAGCTACAAAGAATCATTCTATGATTTGCAAATTAATAGTGTGAATTTGCACTAATTCAGTTTGAACTGTTATTTTATTATTCCAAGAGTAATATCTATATGGAATACTATTCAGGAAAATTTGAGATTATGGAATTGAGTGAAACATGAATATATGTAATGAAAGACTGAATATATAAAACAAAATAGTTTGAATTTATGAAATGAAAATTCTGATTATATGAAAGTCGAAATAAATTAAATAAAAGTCTGAATATACAGAATAAACTGAATATATAAAGTGAATATATGGAATTTATGTGAAGTGTAAATATATGAAAAGAAAGTAGAAATTTGAAACTGTATCCTCATTATCAGGGCAATAGCTTGAAGGAATCTATGAATCTCTTGACTGAAATAGAGCTCCAGTTAGAAGTGCATGGTATAGATGCACATTCTGCGGTAAGTAATAATGAAAATGCATTAAAACCTTTTGAATTTGCTAAATTTTGTTATTTATTAATTTTTTTCTCTCTTTCTCTTTGAAGGTACAACATACCAGCTGCTCTGTTAATTCACATGTGGGATTTAGGATTTAGCTGGATGGTCATATCGCAAATGTTGTCTTTAAGCATACGAACACTGTACAAACCACACGAGACAATTTGGGCTACTGGACTATGGGAGTTTGACAAACATTTCAAATGATAATCTTAATCGTCTTCTTATTGAGGTTCTTCAACAAACCCCTGGATCGGGAGAGACCTACATCACTAGTAGTTTGAGTGGAAGAGGGATCAAAGTTCAGCGATGGCAAGTGCGAAAGTGTTTACAAATAGTCGATCCAGTGGGAAGAGCCTTACGAAGATGAAGGGTTATTCAACTGAGGGTCTACAATGTCTCTGTGCCAAATCCACTGTGGCATGTGTTTGTAAACTTGGGAGAAATTTTTTGTTTTTTATAAAAATAAAAATAAATTATTATTATTTTTATTGTTATTATTGTAAAATTGCCATTAAAAAGTGAAACAACACTACATTGAAAAATACAAGTGCAAATATAATAATAAAAACAAAATACTGAAAATATTCATACCAATTTACCAATTTTTCACAAAAATAGACGACAAAGCATAAAACATTACACTTGATGTACATCCAGGGAGGCTTAGAATAATAATAATAATAATACATATAAGTATTATTAATGTAAAATCATCATGAAAATTTAAAATAATGCAACCTAATACAAGTATAAATTACATTGAAATTATTTTTCATTTGTTCTGCCATTTATAATAATAATAATACTATTTCTTATTTCCAGGCATATTGACAAAAACCACAAATTAAATCCATGGGGATTTGTGTTTCATGGAGAAGTTGATGGCTATAGCCACTGTATAACCTACCTGAGATGCTACACAGACAACAGAGCATCAACTGTCTTGCAACATCATGTCAGGGGTGATGCTGGTAGTGAAAATATTAATATTGCAAGGTTTATGATTGAGAATTGAGGAAGATTTATGGTTGGATGCAGTGTTCATAATCAACTTTTTTTCACAGCATCTAACCTGCTTCAAACAAATACTTGTTAATTATGGTACTTTATCAAACTGAATTTAAAAGGATATTATCCAAATTATGATATAAACACAAAATACATATTTCTTTCATGATGAACCACTGAACGTAAATAGTGTTTAAATTAGTATCTTTATAAATGTTGTCTGTATTTAACCCTGTTGTTCAAAGTGAAACCTGTATTTTTCAACATTAATAAATACATTCATTTTGTGTAGTTTGGTTTATTGTTATTTTTAACTACAGTATATTAAATTATAATATTATATTATAAGTATATTATATAAATTAAAAAAGCATTACATTAAAAGTCTTGCATACACAATTCTCACCACTGTAGACTCTAAAGAACCATAAGCCAGTGCAAAAAAAGTAGCAACACATAAACATTTATTTGAAAGAAGGCCTATAAAAAAGTAACAATCCTGCCGAAGCAATAAAACTTGGGAGACATAAGCCCTATTCGGACGGGACTAGTTTTACAGGGGGTCGTTAGAGAAATGTTTGTTTCACAAACGTACTTGGTGATTTTAATTCTGTCCGAACCGCCATGTCTGTGTTTTTCTCTCACAACCTCTGTGATAGTTCCAGCAAATTACCTACTGTTTTTCAGCAAACTCTGTGATCCTATGCAGGGCTCGCAAAACTGCTAGCCCGACGTCCCGGGGCTACTTCCAGTCAGGCTACCAAAATCCATCTCAGCCCAGCCTGTCATATAGGGTGCTTTTGCATTCTTTCACAAATATACTTGAGTTATTATGTAATTTTCTGGCATCGGGGAGCCACTGTCAGTTAGGTTAAGTATTGAAATGCGCTTGTTTTTTACTTTCACTTTTTTTGAAAATTATAGCCTAACTCAAATCACTGGCTTCCATTTTTTCCCCGCAAGAGCGTCGAGTTCCAGCATCTTGGCTGACTTTTGACTCGACGTAGCCATAGGCAAGAACCCAAAACTTGGCACTCTAACATTATCTAACTCTTTGCAAAGGATGTATTTAAACATGTTAATTATTGAGACAATCAATGATGAACTCACTACGTGTATAAAGTGTAATAATGATACCTGGCTGTAACTTAAGTGTGAAGCATCTCGCTTCTAGTTTAGATTCGGGCTATTTGCTTAGAGATTGGCCTTAATTCAGAAGGCGTGTCCAGCTTCTAGCAGTGTATATTTTCAGTATCAGCGAGCTGTCGCGGAAGCATCAGCAGAAGCGTTCAGCCTGTGTGTTCAGCCTCCTCGCGTAAAGACCGACGAGAGTAAAGACCTTAGACTTTTTCCTGCGCAAATTTAACCGAGCAACGACACCGACGCACTTAGGTACTCCTTTTACTTTCCTCTCTTTTCAACTCTATCATGTGTTTTCAATACATTCCGGTTATCTCCACACAACGCTCCAAAATCACACGCAAACGCCTCTGGAATTGCCAGTCAGCTGTTAACAATACAATCCTCACTTAGTATCCTGGGCCTGACTGAGACCTGGATTCCCCTGCTGCTCTGTCTCTGACCACTTCTTCTTTACATGTAACCTATTTCTTACTTCCAGTGCACCTCCAACACCTCTACCTGTTACCTTCAGACGTAACCTACGCTCCCTCTCATCCTCCCATCTTTCTTCTGTAGTGTCCTCCGGTCTTCCCTCTACCACCCTTTTCTCATATCTGGACATTAACACAGCTACCGACACCCTATGCTCCACCTTAACCTCATGCCTTGACGATATATGTCCTCTCTCGTCTAGGCCTGCTTAGAAACTTTGCAGAACTTTTATATTCTGCATAGGCAATTTCCAAGCATTCTTCTTTCATGTTTGTTTCTGTTGTTTTTTACATTGTTTCTGTTTTCTGACTCTGCGAATGTTCACAGCCAGCCCGACCCTTTGTTTTGTATTTTTGACCACGATTCTGCTCATTGTACTTGTCTGCCTGTGATTTTGACCCTGCCTGCTGACTATTGAAATAAAGCTCTTGCACATGGATTTGAACGCTCATGCTGCAGTCATTACAAGTACACGCGACTCTTGGCTCAACCAATTTGAAGACATCAGTAAGCATGCTGAATACTTCCAGGGGACCTACATGCCAAGGAACAACTGCCACTAAGATTGCTAATGGAGAGATTTCCATTATTTCTTAATTAGACATAATAATTAGCACATAATAAGCATGTTTAATTAAGAAATGTGCATAAAGTACTACCCATAGCAAACTACTGTTTGAAATATTTACTGTTGCATACTGCATAGATTTATATCCTATTAAAAAATGGCAGTGTACCGCACAGAGTATGTAATATGCTATTACTATAATCTGAACAAAATCTTTTTGGTGGCATATTGAATCATTTATTCTGAATATGAAATAAGCATGACAGATGCAGCAGATAACACCACAGACACAATCATGTGTCTGGAAATGCTTTGGGCAGACAGCATGTATGTGTGTATGGGTCGGTGGGCGGATGTGTATGTGTGACAGGAGAGAGGACACATAGTGAGAAAATAAGTAGAGGACAGCGTGTTTCACTGATGTGTTTTGTGAAACCGGAAAAAGAAGCGGAGAGACAGAGAGGTGCAGAGAAACAAGTTAAAGTGTGTATGTGTTGATGCACCATGCATACTCAACAGAGAATGTAATTACACTTATCTTCCATGATGTCATTAGAGACAGGCAGACAACTGTGTGTGTGTTTGTGTATGAGTGTGTGTCTGGTATAGATTGCTCTGGTTAATTAGGGGAAGACATCAGAGCTGTGAGTGATGACACATTGTGCGACTGCATGCCACCCTGAAGCAGCCCAAATTCACTGCAAGAAAGTTCCTCTAACATCAGTTGTGACTCTGATGACAGTATTTTTTTCCTCTCTGGCTTTTGCCCAGAAACAGGCAAGTCAAATCTCAAAATGGTCGTATTTCCACCCACAGCTTCAAGGTATGGGATATTACATATTCTGTTATAAAACAGAATAACAAGGTGAGACAGTGAGCTTCCTACATAGGCACACACTTAACACAAAGGCTGTTCCAAAAATTGCGCAGCATAATGATGCTAGAACACCTTGTTTTGGTGTCTAAAGTAGCACTGCAGGGGAACAAAATCCTAGGACGCGTTTGCAAATGAGCTCAGAGAAAAAATTAATCCAAGATGGCACAAATGAGATAATTACAATACAGTAATTCATTCAATATCAAAACATAGTGAACATAGCTTAAAACATTGCTTAATTCAATTAGACTATTTAAAGTGTGTGTATGTATTAGGTATTCCCTACATTTTAGGGACCTATATTGATCACCATGAGTAAAACAGCTTAGAGAATGATATTAGAGAATTATATACTTTCTCTGTGGAGAAAGTCAGAGCAGTTACTTGTACGCTTCGGTCCCCCAAGAAGGAGTCTCTAAGACTTTAAACAGTTGGATAGTGAATGCCATCAATCTGTCATATGAGTCCTCTGGTCTCCCGCCGGGGCTAGGAGTCAGAGCGCACTCGACACGAGGTGTGACAGCCTCAAAGGCCCTGCTAGCAGGGATCTCTATGGCCGATATCTGTAACGCTGCAGGGTGGTCCACCCCCCCACACATTTGTTCGGTTTTAGGGATTGGATCTGCGAGCCACTCCAGGCTCTTCTGTTTTACTGTCATAGCTGTGCACAAATACACACTAGAAAGGGATTTGAAAGTCTAGGGGCGTGGGCATCTCGTTCCCATAGAGTCTCATCGACACGGTTCGAGTTCCTGAAGAAGAACGTCTCAAGGTTACGCATGTAACCCTATTTCATCGAAGGAACGAGATGCTGCATCTTGAAACCACACTTTCGGTATCCCCTGTCGCCACTCTGCTGCATGACAGGAGCTATCTGACGGCATCATTCAACGTGCTTATATCCTGGCCAATGATGTCACCGGCCTATGACGTTCCAACTTTATTTTGCTTACAATTCAGAGATGGAGGCGTTCCAATTGTGTCTCATTGACGCGGGGTCTCGTCCCTTCAAGGAACTAGGGTTACATGCGTAACCTTGAGACGATTTCGGTTCCATGCCTGAATAACAAACCCCAAAAAATCTTTGTATTATTGTGATTTTTTTTTTACATTCTGACTTAAGAACACAACTTGGGACATAAGCAGTGGCGTTTCTATATTGAATTACTCCCTGGGTGAGACCCCCTCTCATTTTTCAATATGGAATTGTCAAATAGGAAACTTATGTAGCAATAATTTATTGATGTTTGACGCCGTGAAGGCTAATAGTGTATGTCATTATGTTTTATAAAAGATGGCCTTAAATTTGTGATATGAAGAAATAATTTAAACGGATTGATAGTATGCTAAATTGATTCTCATTTGTTGAAATGACTAGAATATTCATTATGTTTCATGTTTTATACCTGATTTTTATATTCTACTGCAAATATGTATTGGTGTTGCATTGTTACCCATACCCAAACTATTCCTAAAGTCATGACAAGCGGTATGTGTTGAAAATGACCAATCACAAGAGTGGAGAGTTCTGACATTTGAGCCTTGCCTCCACAGTCTCAAAAGTCTTACTTGACGAGCGAGCAGGGGTTGAGCAGTTGAGAAAGCATAGAGGGTCGAGCGAGCGCTAGCGCCATTCTTGCGAGAGGGCACTTTTGCACGCACATAGTGTTCTGTGCACTCTTGGTGCAGAGATGCTCCCTCACGAGAATGTAACTATTTAAACGCCATGATAGATAATAGAAAACCCAATTTTTTTCCCCCAAGTGCTTGTGCCGCCCCCCCACGTGTCATGAAAATAATCCCGCCCCGTTCACCCATGCGTAAAACCGCCACTGGTCATAAGAGCATCCGAGGAGTACACTGCATAAAATGACAATTGATTGTAACAGAAATACTGTGGAAATGATACAGTCAAATCCTGTTAACAGGTTAACAGTAAATTCCCATAAAAATTTACAGGGAAAAAAAAATGTAAATTGAGGTTTCCAGAATCTCCTTCATAGCATTTCAAAATTTGCGAATTTGATGTTTTCTTTTTTAAAATCACTGTTTCTTCTTAGTTTTTCTTATCAGTTGTGTTTATTAGGGTTGTATGTTACATCTAATGTTGTTAAATAATCTGTATTGCATATTTCAATGTTAGCTAAACATACTTCAATTAAAATGCAGCTTAACTTCCCTTATATTTACATTTTTAAACCTGATGTCAACAAAAGAGATCATTGTAAAGTTTAAATCCACAATACCAGTCAAATGCTTCCTTTTGTGATCTGATGTAACTTTTGTCACAGAATAAGGCAGAAAATATGGTCCATAGACAACAGTAAAAAACAAATGCACAGATTAGAGAGATGGCTTGAATAAAAGATATATTGTTGAAGTCGAGTGTAAGGGCCTTTTTCACGCTCCGCGTTCGAAAACGGAAGCTATAAATAGTTGAGTGAAACAACTTCCACTGTAGCCTTAGTGTATGGGAATGCCCGTAGCACGGGGTTGTTGTGATTTATAAATAAATAATTCATCATAGATGTTTCATCACAATATGTTGACCACAGTTTTTCATCATTAATCGGGTATGATGTAATGAGGACAAATGTTGACATGATATTCTGTCGCATATTTTATGATTTAAATGGGAGAGCTAGGTGTATGAATTTACAATGTTTCAGACAGACCTGCTTTTTGCTGAAAAAAATGCAAGAATACCATAAGCATATCCTATTATAGAGCAATAAAATCGGGCAAGCTTATAAATCTTACAAAAAAATGAACGTCTAAAGACTGTTCAAATTAAAGATTAGTTATAGTATTGCTTTTGTGCGCTTACAGTACTTTACTTTCAGATAGACTACAATAATCACGTATGACATCAAACTGTTCATTTTTATTGTTTTTAATTATTGCACAATGTACTGTTATCATAAACACTTTTTGAACACAGATTTTCTTGCTCTTTAATGTGATGTTGTTTGTATGTCATTCTACCATTTTTAAAGTAAAAAAAAAACACATCTGTCTCTGAATGTGGATAAACGCAGCATGCCTTGTGCGTTCATAAAATACTCGCCAGAATATTTTGACAACATTTTTCCTCATTTCAACATGCCCGATTAATGATGGAAAACTGTGATTAAAGTGATGAAACATCTATGATGAATTGGTAACTAATCCCAACAAATAAACCAGTGCTACGGGTATTGCCATTCATACAGGCTGTAACGATCAGCTGGATGTGCCAGCCCAGCCCGAGATGGCACTCCAGCTCTTCATGAACTGTGTGTGTTTGTGTCTGTTTTCATTCATGGACTCTCATTCAGCACTCATGTCTCCGCCCACTCATTTGTTGTCATGGTATTTCATTGCAAGTCTCCTCCCACTGACCTAGTTTTTAGTGTATAAAGTCTCTGTATGTTTGAGTGTTTGTCACGGTTCATTGTACTGTCTCCCTGTCGTGTTTTTCCATTCATGTTACTCATTGTCGTTTATTGGAGTTACCGACCTCGCCTGCCTTTGACTCCCATTTCTGTTTTGCCCTCTGGATATTGTTAACCCCTTGCACGACCCACGCAACGTATTTTGTTTAAGCTTCAGCCTCGCCTCTGACACTTATGTTTACCGGTATTGACCCACCCTGTCTGTTCACGATCTGTGTGCCACTTTTGGAGCATTAAAAGCTCACAAATACTGCTTGAAATGAAACCGATCAATAAATTAAACAAATTATTTGGAAGTCTATCTAAAATTAAACAGTTTTTTGACCTTGCATGCTTTCAACCTGTTGTTTGGGACTCACTTTAAAAGCTATTACTTATCTTAGGTCATTGTGATCTCACAGTTTCAATATAATTAATCAATCACCCTACACCGCACAGTGAATCTTCTATTTACACTCTGTCTATACTTGTTTATTTACAGAAAATGAAGTTATTCTGTAATTAGTCTCAGTCTGAGACATGGAACCTCTCCATATAGATTTCTTTCCAGTTCCACAACTCCACTGGGCAGCCATTTTCTTCATATAATTTATATACATGCCATTTAAGATTTTCATATTCATTTATTTTTAACACTGACTATAAGGAATAATTCATAGCTGAAATAGGTATAAATGTCTGAAAGAGATGTCTGATGGTGATTGTGTTTTCAGATTGTCTGGCTGTATGGTGACAGAGGAAGGCTGTCGTTATTTGTCTTCAGCTCTGAGTTTAAACCCCTCACACCTGAGAGAGCTGGACCTGAGTTACAATCATCCTGGAGATTCAGGAGTCAAGCTGCTCTCTGAAAAAATAGAGGATTCAACCTGCTCATTGGAAAAACTGAAGTATGTCAAGCAGGGATATTTTCTATTTCAATTCCTCAGTGACTATATTATGGAGGACAAAAAATGACTTAAGTATAATTAAATGAATGAATGCATAAATGCTAAAATAAATTCCCAAATAAATGTAGAAATACATAGATGAATAAATGAAATATCTGTATGAATTAATACACTAATTTAGTCAAAACTGCTGTTTTAAATTGCAGTATTTTGCAGTATTTTGTACCATTTGCAATAATATGTGCATTTCTACATTCATTCATTTATTTATTTCTGTGTCAATAAGGCGGTCCTAACCTCTAAATACAGGGTTGGTCAATATGGCAAACTAGACAGAACAACCGTTTCTGTAGCATACTTTTTGAAAGAAAACAACATAGCAATTAGCCTGCTAACTTTAATAACTGCGTTTATATCTTGAAAATACACAAGCCATTTCTCAACACAAAGTAGGAAAAGTCTGGACTTGCATCTTCGGTAGGTCAAACTTCGCATGTTCGCCTCGGGAGAGTGATCTCCTGGGGACGGACAGAAGGACACAAGTCCTGTGTTCGGCTGAATTTGTTTCCCATTTCCTCTTACAGTACACAACAATCATAGCATTGAAATAAGCATGTTGAAATAACCATATTATAACACAAATGGTACAAAAATTTATTATAAATTAATGAATAATATAAAATATTATAACACAAATCATACAAAAATTTGTTATAAATTAATGGATACTAAAAATATTATAAATAAAAATAATAATATTTGTAATAATTAAAACATTATACATATTTCCATTTATTTGTTTATTTATTTCAACATTTAATTATTTCTTCATTTTTCTTTTATTTCTACATTTATTCATTTAAGTATTTTTTACCTTTATTTGTGAATTTATTTCTACATTTATGTATTTATTTATTTAAGTAATTTTTTGCCCTCCATACTATATACAGTATGTACTGTGCAGAAGTATCTGGCCACTCAAATTTTCTCCAGCTAATAAATGGTTTCATGTGTTTTTTTTCTGCTGTACTGTTTGTAGGATATATCAGCTTATACTTTTTTCGAATTATTAATTTAGCCATTAATTGTGATAATCCAGTGAGATTTTTGTCTGGCAATGGACAGTCTTAGTTTTCGTTTAAATTTTTTTGTTTTTTCTTTTCTTTTGTATATATATATATTATTATTATTTTTATTTTTTTTGTAAATTAGGACATTTGTCAGGTGCATGAATCAAAATCACCAGAATAAATATTGTATGATAAAAACTATAATATAACTGTTTTCACAGATATATTTAGTGAAGTTTCTGCAAATAAACTATTTCGAGTAGGAGCGCGGTTGATTAATCACAGCTGGCACCTCATCATCCGATCAATCTCCTCATTACACCTGCCCAATCAAATCCCCTTCTACCTACTATAAATAGCCCGTCCTTTTTCCTTCCACACCCAGCCTT
>JAUCMU010016530.1:0-20155 GCA_032275025.1 Enteromius treurensis | reverse complement strand
GAAATGCACAAAGTTGTGTTGTTGTTATATGTGTATACAAATTAAAGTAGACCCTTCACAGATTCGATTGATGTATTTCTCTTATCTGTACGATCAAAACTCAGTGTGTAATTTAAGTTCTTATTGGCGTCATCAGGAGAAGACACCTCAAAACACGTATGCGTTTGCAGACCCCAGGGGGTTAACAAAAGTTTTGGACATGATTTTATCTTTTAAAACTACCATAGTTTCAAAGACAGAGAGACAAACTGACAGCCACACAGAGAGCGCTGCTGAATGAATGAGGCTGGCGTGCACCGCTTCACACATGCTCTTATCCTTCCTGGTCGATGACGTCACTCTGTTGGACAGTTTACACAGCAGTTTCAGAGCGTGGTCACGCTGGAGGCGTTCACAAAGCGTCTTGATGCAGTGTGAGTTCCTGAAAAGGAACCCTGGCATGCTGTATCCAGGCTTGACATGCCTCCACACCCATGTCACCACAGGCCAGTTCCAGGTAAGGTTGGCGTTCATATACCTTCTACCACCATGAGGAGAAGAATTCTTCAATGGGGTTCAGGAAAGGGGAGTAAGGTTGGAAGCCAAAAATTGATAAAACCTTGGTTCATATTGAACCACTCTCTAACCTGGAGGCTTCTGTGAAAACTTACATTGTCCCAAACAACAACATAGATGCTCATCCTGCTGCCATAACAGAGCATCTCTCACACAAACTCCTCTTCTTAGATTTCTATCCATTGTAGTCCCTCACATACCAGTGCTCTGGCTTATATGTACCCTCACATCATTAGCCAGACGTGTGATAAATTTTGAGTTGTTGTGTTCAACAGGTGACTCTTGAGCTTTATTTAACTTAATTAAATTGAATTTAAAACTTAATTTAATTAACAACACAGGTGCATCACAATGACAATGTGTTGACAAGTTGTCTAAACAGGTGAAAAGTGCTTATGGTTTTGCCAAAAGAGTGACTGATTCGATGTGGGTTCAGGCAACTGAGAATGTGGTTAAGACAATAAGGTTTAGTGTTTTAGCAATCGAGAAAAACTTTAACACTTCATGACATTTTAATGACAAATTCAATTGTACCCCTATCATGACATGAGGAGTGTCTGCAGCCCACAAGATCCAGGGGGAGTGGTTTGATTCAGATCCAACACCTTACATATATCTAAACCTACCCATCTCCACCCCCTGATTCCTAAACCAACCCATCTCCACCCCTATACACCGACAGGTCATAATGTATTGGTTTATGTGAAGTTGTCATAACTTGCAAAACTGCTCCGGGTGTGTGTGCATGGTTGTTCACTTCTCACTGCTGTGTGTGTGTGCACTTGGATGGGTTAAATGCAGAGCACAACTTCCTGGTATGGGAAACCATACCTGGCCACCTGGCCTGTCTTGTCTTTTCCTTTTCCTTTTCAAACCAAAGGCATCTCAAACAATGTCATCTTTGCATTAAAAATGACAACTGAGTGAATGACACTTAATAACAGTTGTCATAAACATGCAAAAAAACATATTCATGATGTATCCACTTTGAGCTTCAAAAACACTCTACAGCAACATACGGGTGACGTCACGGACACTACGTCTGTGTTTTTTACGGTCTATGGTCATGACACGTGAAATCCACAAGATGCTTGCGTGTTCTGCAAGAGTCTGGCTGCCTTTCTTTTAGATTCTGTCAGTAACATGCTAATGCAATACTAATGTTGTTCTGGAAGGACCAATATTCAATACAATACAAAAAATAAATAAATAATTTAATTAGTAAGTCAAAGTCAAGTCAAAATGTATTTGTATAGCACATTTAAAAGCAACAGAGTTGCACCAAAGTGCTGTACAACAAAATACAGATTTGACAACATAAAAGAAACATACATCTAATAAAAGAAAATAAAATAAAATAAAATAAGATGAGAACAAATTGACTTCAAAGCATTAAAATAACATGAAACGAAAGCTAGTGAAAAAAAGCTAGCTAATGACAGAGCAAATTCCAAGCTATTCCAAAGTTTGGGAACTGCGGCTGAAAAAGTGCCGCCACCCTTTGTTTTACAGCGACAACGTGGGACGTTAAGAGAAGCTGAATACTTGACCTGAGTGCCCTTTGAGGAGTGTATAAAGTCAGAAGGTCAGAAATATATTTCGGTGCAAGTCCAGATAAAGCCTTATACACAAAAACAACTATTTTAAAATACATTCTAAACTTTACAGGATGCTAAAACTGGGGAAATGTGATCCTTCTTTTTTGTTTCAGTAAGAAGCCTTCCTGCAACATTTTGCACAACTTGCAGATGAGAAATAATTGTTTGAGGCAGGCCATGATAAATGGAGTTGCAGTAGTCCAAGCTTGATGTAATAAATGCATGTTTTACTGTTTCTAAGTCCTTGTGAGGCAATGCCTGTTTCAGTTTTCCAATCGATCTCAGATGGAAGAAGCTGCCCTTTACCACTGTACTGATTTGTTTTTATTTTAGTAACGAGTCGACTACAACACCAACATTTCTTACATTGTGTTGGACACTGGCAGAGACAGACCCTAGAATTAAAAGCAGGTGAAGTTCTAGAATGGCTTAAAATCTTTTTTTGCTTTTGCTTTCATTCAACTGTAAAAAGTTAGAAGCCATCCAAGATTTTATCTCCTCAAAACAGCTATGAAGCCTTTCCAAACAGGCACTGCTGTCAGTTTCTGCTGGAAGATAGAGCTTAGTATCGTCAGCATAGCAGTGGTACTTCTCTTATATTTCTTAAAAATGGCGCCCAGGGAAAGCATGTAAAGTGAAAAGAGAAGAGGGCCAGTAACAATAAAATAAAACTTGAATTAACTGGTAATTAAAATTTTGAAAATTGTGAGTGAAAAAATATTATTCACCGTCTAGTAAAATAATAGATGATGTATGAATTTAAATAAGAAAATAATTTTAGGATTAAATCATTATTGCAGCGAGTAATACATTTCTGGCATGTTGTATGTTTGGCAACAAACCCTAACTGATGCAGTGAGTAGAAACAACAACCATATTAGAAGATGTAGCCATGTACATTCCAGGATAAAAATGATAAAGATTCATCAGCCTTAAATTTAAAAAGATTGGCCACCATAGACTAAATTACAACTAGTTGTTTGGGAAAAATTCAGAAGAAAGATAAAACTCAAACATGGCACAAATGATATTAATCCAACACAACAGGAGAAGATTCAGCGATTTCATCTTGGCAAATGGAAGTTGCAAAAAGTGGCAAATAACTGTTTTGGATAAAAACATTTCAATAATGAGATTTTCAATCGTATTACCTCAATGAAAGGTTGTGGAATAGGGTTGGGTCGATAGACGATGCCATCGTCCATCGCCGATGACCGATAGACATCAATATGCTGAGCCAGCATCGTGATGCTCCGCCCTGTCGCAGCAACCAGTTTGCGAAAAACACATTTAATCTATGGCGGCAAATCTAAGCGAGCTTACCACTGATGCTGGTGAGCGCGGTAAATCATTTCCGCAAGAGGAAAACAGATGTACATGCGAAGAAACGGGGCCGCGAGCTCATATCAACCCCTCGCATGCGCTTGATGTGTCATCCGCGTGCAAGTCAAGCACTCATGCACGATCACTCCTGCGCTCAATCCTCTCTCACCTGCTCGCGCGAACACTGTTTTGTCAGTAGTGGGGCGGGGCTTGGTGTTTTAGTTACAACTAAACACCCCCCCCACCAGTGATTCACATTACATACAATGCCAAATTGGTTGACATCGCCCAACCCTATTGTGGAATCTTTTAAAGAAATATCAAATGGATACACAACGCAGATTTATTTTCAAGGACTTCTTTGCTCATATTCAGCAAATCTGACCACATTTGTATATAGAGATTGAACAGAGCTAAAGGTATCTGTGTGTGGTATCTGGTTTCAGATGGATGCTTACCTGTGACCCCCTGGTTAGCACATGGTAGAACTGGATTCCAAACACACGTGCCAGCTCACTTGTCCTGCCAATAATATCCTGCTGCTGAAGTAACTGGACTGTACCACACACACGACTCACATAATGATCCACCACTTTCCACCTGACCAAATCAACAGAACACACACACAAAATGTAATAAACAGTATTTTGCTTGTATGACAAGAAATACCACATAGACATACAGTACAAAAAGTGATGCAAATATTGCAATGATATTTACCATTAATTAATATAACATTTGTTTTATTCAATTATTTTTAACAGGATATTAAGTCATGAAAAAAGACACAATGTAGATAATTAGCTTAATATACTAGAGGTGTTTTATAATTAAATTATTATTATTATTAATATTATTATTATTTGCGTGCAATATGATAACAGAAAGCGGAGGGGAACAGGACTCGTTCTTAGGACAACCAAATCCCAACGCTGCTATATGTCAGCCTGCTGCCCATGAGGCTATAACCGGCAATAATAATGTTTTGCAACTAATCGTTTGTTTTATTTCCTGTTTTACACATTATTTTACACATTAACATTTACACATTACTAAACATTTAGCATACTTTTAGATGGTACCATACAGTATATACAGTATGGCACAATATGCAGTAATCAGTAAGCTAGTATTCAATTCTGAATTTAACTATTTGAAAGATGAAAAGATAGAATTATAATCATAGGAACGGCCCTGCAAAAAGACAATAGACATTTGACACATGTAAGAACAATTCCCACCTATGCAGGTGTGTGTTGTGGTCAAACCAGTCAGAGAGTGTGCGATGGCTATAGAAAGGAAAGCGCTGATGCAGGAGGTGGAAGGCCACATTCTCAAAAGTGTAGTTATTCAACGCAGCCTGAAAACATACATAAAGCACATGATAAAACACTCAGATAAACGGTATTAGCTCTGACATTTATGGCGTATGAATTTCAAGAGAACCTCAGTCTTCATAATCCTCCACATGTTGAGGACAACACGTCCAACAATGTGGATTTCCGTCATAGTTTCTGAACCATATTCATCTTTCTCTGCCATAAACCGATTTTCTTTTGTATCTCCTGTTAAAGTAATGACATCAAATACATTTGAAAAAAAAAAATGGGATATGGCATAATTACACAAATTTGAAAGAAGATTTATTTTGCCTTAACCTTACAAAGTATGTTTTAATGAAATTATACTGTATGAGTGAGTTCATTTAACCAAATTATTTGAATAGCTGATGCATTCAGAAAACAAAGCAAGTGAGTGTCTGTATGAATGGGTTACTAAAACATTAACCCAATAGATTCATTAAGAATAAAAAAAATAGTATTAAAATGGTGTGTTGCTTACAAAGCCACCATAGGTCTGTTGTGTCCTTGTGTGGAACTATTTCTAGGTGAAATTAAGCAAAATAGGTAATAAACAGGTACACTACTGCTATATGAGCTAAACTTACCTGGCACACGGGACAGTTGCTGGCACAGGTCTACACCGAGCGTGGATGCACGTTGCAGTAAGTACCCCCAAGAGTGCATTTGAACCTCATATCCAACCAGAATGTCTGGGTCATACCTAGTGGAGTTGAGGTTTGTGGGTTCATGAGTTTATTTGTTGTACTGGGTGTATAAGCTTATTATTATCATTGCCATTATTAAAATTCAGTAAAAACATACTCAAACTTTTACTTTTCTGCTCAAACTTATGACAATTTTCACTATTGGGTGAATTATTTTTTTAACATTTAAATAAATATTTTACCAATATCATCATATTTAAGTATGTTTTATATGCAAGGAATAAATGATAACAGGCTACTGCTTTTTCTATGTTTACCACACAAGATTGGAAGATTTTTGTCCTTAAAATACTTTTTAAAAAGGATTAATTTCTTGCATGCAAAATTAATTCCAAAACAACATTTTAGACCTAGTAATGGAGGCTTGAACCATTGATAGCAACCGTACATACAAGCAAAAATATCCAAATACACATTGTTAACCTACTCTCTAAGAATGTTTGTGACCTCTTCAAAAAGCTCCTTCTCATCACTGGCATAGGTCACCAGCAGTCCTGTCACACCAGATTTAAAAAGCAATGGTGCTGTGCTCCTGGAGGCTAAAGTTAAAACAAGACAGGTAATAATGTTGTAATAATGTTGCAATAAAGACACTATATAAAATATGCAATCATGCACACTAGGACTAATACTAATGTTAAGACTAACAAATAATCATGAATTACTGAAAAATTATGTGCATGCCAATGTGAATCAGAACTTAAATAAATGAAGTAATGTAGCAAAAGTGACAAAGGCTACTTTTTACTATACTATCTCACCTCTTTCTGTACTTGCGTAGTTTACACTTAAACTGGCATTTTGTAAATTGCAGATATATATTGGAAGTCATTTTTGGATAAAAATATCTGCTAAATCAGTTGTTCTCAACTGGTTTGGCCTTGGGACCCATATATATATAAATTTGCTTTGTGTTAAAAAATAAAAACAAAGCAAATTCATTTCAGAAATATTAAGTTACATCTAAGTTGAGGAAAGAACATATTGAAAAAGGAAAGCTCCACCGTTTTTTCATATAAGTGTCCCTAACTAAGCAAGCAAGAGACGACAGCAGCAAAGAACCAAAACTCGATTGGTGACAGAATCGACTATCTTAAATATGTTTTTCCATATTCCACTATGTTCTTCCCTCAACTTAGATGAATTTAGTTGTCATTTAGCTTAGCTCCATTTATTCCTTAGGATCCAAAAAGGAATGAATTTAGAAGCCGTCAAAATCTTTTTGACCTTGGCGCAGTAATATTATCACTCCTGATAATATCCGAGGTCAAAGTGCTGTTCTGCCATACATCGCCACATTTTATTTTGTGTCACCATACTTACTTGTGTAACTCGTCATGTAACCATCCTTTAAATAGGAAAAATGTGGAAGTGTTTGATGGCATCTAAATTCATCCTTATTTGAATCCTCAGGAGTGAATAGAGCTAAGCTAAACGCTAACATAGTGGTGTCACAAGGGAAGAACATAGTGGAATATGAAAAAAACTGGCTGGTTCATTTAACTTTTTAAGATTATGCAATTTTCTTCCCTTGAGTCATTGATGCATAGTAATTTTGTCTGCATCAACCGGAAATGGTTTGCGACCAATTTTACTTCTGTATTGTGATGTACTTCTGAGTGAAATGAGTAATGAGCTTGAGTAAAGAGCTTGAGTATATGAGTAAACTAAAAGTTTTTTTTTCTACTGTGAATTGATTGGATGTAGCAAAGTAAGAATTTTATTTAAAAATGAAATGAACATGAAATGTTGTATGCTTTCAAAATAAATATAGTCCATTTTAATTTCACGCGGACTACAAAAGTGACCTATGCATCTAGACTCAAAGGGAGACTTTCAGCATCACAAAAATAAATGCAGATTCTCCAAAATAATTTTAAGTTTCATTATCAATCAATCAATCACTTTATTTTATATAGCGCTTTCAACAATACAGATTGTAGCAAAGCACTGAATATTATCAAGTGGGAGAACAGAGTGATGGTAATGTATAATGACGAGAATTAAACTTTTTTTTTAATCAAATGCAGAGACGGTCTCTGTAGTCAAGACGAGGATAATCTTTAAAAATCAGGTGTCCCCCAACTAAGCAAGCCAGAGGCGACAGCGGCAAGGAACCAAAACCCCAGCCATGATAGAATAGGAAAAAAACCTTGGGAGAACCAGGCTTAGTTGGGGCCAGTTCTCCTATGGCCGGACGCCCAGCAGCTAATTTCCAGTTCCATTTTAAGCACATGACAAGGACTTATAGTGTGTGTGTGTGTTTGTGTGCATCTGGTTCTGGGGGTTTGTCCATGGAGCTCATCTAGGTGATCTTGTACAACCAACATAGTTCAATGAATCAGTGTCTCACAAAACCATAGTTCAAACAAAAATTCCCAAATAGGTAAGAAGAACAATTACTTATTATTAAAACATATGGACTTAAATAAAGGGGCAAAATAAGCAAGCTAGAATACAGTACAATCTATAGACTTCATAGCATTCATACACATTTGAATCTACAACCCCAAATCAGAAAAGGTTGGGACAGTATGGAAAACGCAAATAAAAAAAGTAAGTAGTGATTTCTAAATTTACTTGTACTTCATTGGAGACAATACAACAGCACATTATTTAATGTGTTCCTCATGATTTTTATTGTAAAAACAAACAAACAAACAAACAAAAAAAAATATATTCCTATTTTGGTTCTTGCAACACATTTAAAAAACAGTTGGAACAAGTCAAGTCAAGTCACTTTTATTTATATAGCGCTTTTAACAATACAGATTGTAGCAAAGCACTGAACATTATCAAAGTAAAGCATTTACCATTTTGTGCTGTTAATAAACTAATTTTGGGAGGAGCTTGTATGCAATATTAGCCGCGTCTGGAACTGCATTTCCTAATCTAATTCCGTCTCGTCCAACGAAAATCATAAGCATCCCCTTAAATTCCCCTTCCCTTCCACATCTCGTTATGCATCCCTCCTCCACCCCTTCTCCGCCTCATTCCGCATCTTCCTACCACAGGGGGGAAGTGAAGTTTGAGCCGGACACCGTGTTTAACAACTAGGGCTCAGTGTTTCCCGACCTCCAGGCTCTGAAGAAATGTGATGAAGCGTTTAAGGTGTAATTTTGTCCCATTCTTCCTGCAAACAAGTCTTAAAGTGGCCAAAATTACAGGGTCCTTATTGTCGCATTTTGGGCTTCAAAATGCCCCACACATTCTCTATTGGAGACAGGTCGGGACTGCAGGCAGGTCAGGCAATGTGGTTTTGCATTCAAATCACATCGTTATTTAACCAATTTACCCGATTACTAGCCATAAATTGCTCCTGTACCAACCTTTTTTGGAATGTGTTGCAGGTCTGAATGACAGGAAAGGATGTATGTTTACAAATGAAATGAAGTTGACCGGACAAAACATGAAATATTTCTGCAATAATTGTCTGCAATTAAATAGTCAAAGTAAATTTAGAACTACTTTCTTTTTTATTTGCGGTTTCCCATACTCTCCCAACTTTTTTTTTTTTCGTTTTTGTGAGTAATTCTCCTTGAGGGAACCCTGGAGTATGATGTATGAGGGAACCAGTGACGAATCAAACATCAAATAAAGGATAGTAAAAGTCAGCAAAAAAATAAATTAGTCGTCAGGTGTCGGTTACACCAGCTGGACGTACACCTGGTGGTAAGCCTAGGCTGGACGTAAAATGCGATTTAAGCCGTGCGTAGAGTTTATACCCGTTGCACCATCTCAGCGTAGTGCTACATCTGAGACTAAATCTTACGCCTAGTCAGAGGTAGGTGTAAAGTAAAAATTCATGATTTGCTCAGACATTATTAGTTTTTAGGATTTATGTCTGCTTGTTAATTACTACTGCAGACAATCACAAATCTCTGTGTTGGCTATCCCCATCTCCAAAACTATTATTTTTCAGGAAATAAAAAAACGGCAAACCTTTTGAGTTATTAAACGTTGGTGAAAGTTGGTATTATACCTTATATTGCTGTCATATGCTGTTATGTACCAACATTAACACATAATTTCCCCAAAATCCTGTTTTATCGGAGATACAAGATTTATACGAGATACAAGATTATGCTGTCATTGATATGAATGGTATGGACACAGACATCGCTGCTGCCAGTCTGCGGTCACCTTGAGCCTTTTGAAAAGAGACAAGGCTTTACAAGCTAATCAAAGCTAATGATTTCCTAAACTCTATTTTAACATTATAACATTAAAGCTATGAGTGATGCAATACCAAAATAAAATGATAAGAGGCTATCTAATAGGCGGACATTAATCTATATACAAGGAAAGTCTGCGGCCGGCCATTAAAATGGTTCAGTTTTTTGTGTGTAATGGAAGAATTATTATATTTAGTTTCAGTTTTTTATTCAGTTAATTTAGTTTGGAGTATTTTTTTGTTCGCTAAATATAAGTTTTAGTTTTTTTAAAGTAGGCTAATGACCAAGCGGCCATCAGCAGACAGTGAGCTGATCATAAACTATGCTTGATCGCTTTCTCAAACCACTTGTCTAAAATAAAAGTATAGATATACCTACTAAAACAGTTCAAGCGTATAACAATGGTTAGATGTTAAAAATGTGCTATAAAAATAAATGTGGGACAAGTTTGTGCAGAGAGGCTAAAGTGCGCTGAGCAGGACATTGAGGCAAAAGCGCAATCCTTTGCATTTTTTCAAAAACAAAATAGCCCGCTCCATCAATTTAAATGTCCATTATTAAATACGTCACTTTTATTTGTGTTTAGTAACAATATCAAAAAAAGTTGTGATTTTATAGGCTAAATAAAAATTTTTATGTTTGTTTGAAGAAATCTGTCACGAAACGTTAAGGGAGACTTCAGATAGAAAAACGGACTTGTTAGAAAATGTTTCCTCAACGAAATCATGGCGCGGTGGCTTCACTGGTTGCAGCAGGAGGTCGTCTCATTTGTATCTATAACTTCGAGAGAACATGTCAGCACAGATGCGCATCTTCTACGCCAGGCGTAGCTGCGTCTGATTGTAGTTTTAGTTGGTGCAACAGGTGTAAATATTTATCGTAAAGCTGGACGTTGCAAAGTCTAGCGTAGGGCTTACACCCAGCTTTCTTACGTCTAGCTGGTGAAACCGGCCCCAGGTGTCATGTTCAACACAGCAGCATAAGTTATTACTTTACCACATTCATATCATGTCATTAACAATGACCCTTTATTGTTGAACTAATGTGGTTCAAACATTAGAGATGTGTTTGGGAAACAGTCATGACAAGCCAGCTTATTTCCACTACAAAGCATCATACTAATGTGGTTATCATGTCATACAGAAAACACACCCCTAAACAACATTAAATTGACATATACAATTTGCTATTGGTACACATCAGTAATAAACAAACAACACTAAACTCACCTTGAGCTGAAGAACAGCAATCTTTATCTATGACAATAGCACCAGTCAATTGGGTAGTGTCACAATTTGGGAGAGGGATATCAGAACTGAGGCAGTAGAACAAAGCACAGATTGGGTCAAATTCAGGGTCAGGCTCAAGGTCACGACGAGTCCTTGGATGAAGCTCCATGCTTATCAATGTGAGGTGCTGTACCTTTAGCAAGGAGATAAAAAAATGAGATGTAAACATTTGAAATCCCATAAAATATACTTGAGTTTCTAACCACGTAACATGACAATAAGATGACAAAGCTTGATTTAACCCATTTATGTAAGTTGGATTCATCACTAAGTTTAATGAAATCAGTTCTTACTAAAACACAGTCAAAAGAAGATCCTACCTCATGCATTGCTTTGGCCTCCTGTAAATTCTGCATACTGACTTTAAAGCCATATGAATTACAGATTGATGGTCCCTCAATCTGTGAGTTTTCTCTCTTCGGAACATTCATAGTGGTAAGCTGATTCTGTATGGGATATAATGCTTGTGTTACAAAAACCCTATACAATACCAAATAAGGATTATAGTATTGAAACTTCAGGAGATTCATAAATTCATTAACTTTCATTTGAATAAATTCACCTGACCTTCAATTGTGTGGTAAGCAAAACCCTCCGTAAAGCATCTTTGTTTTTGGTACCCTTTAGATGTAGTCGCTGTGATCTGGACTCTATGTCTGTACAAAAACAGATCCAAAAGAGTTTTGAAATGAGTAGCTAAATGTAAAACTTTAGTAGTTATCTTTTTTGGAAATACATAAAAGACAAACAAGCATGACTAATTCACAATTATCCTGATCTTATCAGCAAAAAAATATATAATTATTTCACAACTATATTTGTAACAGTGTACAACAGTACAATAGTAATATTTGTGTTATAATTCCTTCGTATTAAACCAAAATTTATTTGGCCATTTTGCCATGAATATCTTTGAGTTCCACTGTACATTTGACAGTAGCTTAATGAAACCGTGTGACAGAATACCTATGGAAATAAAATGTATCTGTTTGTGTCCGTGGTTGTGTAGCAGAAAAAATTATGCCATTCATTCACACAGAAAAAAGCAGAACACACAGCCCTATTAGGATGGATAGATTAATCACAATTGAGTAGAAATGTCCACAGTTTATCATCTTCATTGACAAATTTTATAATGATCTCCATATGATATTATTTATTGCCAAGCCCTGCGTTTTCAAAAAAACAAACAAAAAAAACAACACGAAACCATACCTTCATTTCTTATTGGACTGTAGCTAGACCCACCGTCATTAATGAAGCTTCTCCGGTGGACAGGTGTGCTATGAAGTAGGTTAGAGTATTTGACATCAGCATCTAGGTGTTTAACTGGAAAAACTGATGGACTCAATAGGTCCTTTGGCTGTACATTTTCAAGTGACGTGTCATTGAGATTTTGAGACTGGTCCAAGGTGGAGTATTGTAATACATCATTCAAATCCTCCTTGTCCTCATCTTGTTTGATCTCGGCAGGACTTTGTTGCAATGTAGAAAGATCAGGAGAATTTGGAGAAGTGATCTGACAATGTTTGCTTGTCTCCATATCCAAGATACATTTCACACTCTTAGGGCAACTGTTAGATGAAGCTGCTTTAACTGGTGAAATATAGAGTGGTAAACTTAAGCCATTCCAACTGATATTCTGCAACTCCAAAGTCTTTTCAACGCTTTTCTCCCAACACTGAAGCCTTTTATCATGATTCCCTGAGTAAGGTAAATTAGAGTCATCTTTATGATGTGAGTTCCTGTCATATGTACCAAGTTCCACAGCTGTCTGGCCACCCATTTGTTTCCTATCACTCTGAAGGCACTCATACTGTTTTTTGGCTTGAAGCCAGGTCTGCACCTGTTCCTGACTTGGGGCACACTTGCAGGGAAGCATAATCACTTTTTGATCACTGCCAGAAAATAGGTTTTGGTCCGTGGTCAGTAGAGAGGATTTACACCAATTGTTTGGTGCAGAGGCCTGATTTGTCATTGCAGAAAATGCAATTTTCCAAAATTGTAAGCCGTTTTGAGATAAGTCTCCATGAAATTCAACCAGTTCTTTCACCAGCCTGGTTTCCAAAATCAACTTCCGACCACCAACCTCCCTGGGAAAAAAACAGAAAAAAAACCCCAGTAACATAAAAGATTATACAAAAACAAAACCCATGTGGGTAATCCATTAGAAGTGTTACCTTGGCTTCAAGGGTGCATCTAATGGGTCACTGCAGAATGGTTCCTTGTAGATAGCTTCTGAGAGGTTCAGATCCATTAGAGTAGCTAAGATTTCCTCCCGAGTAGGTGGAGACATGAGAGGTTTGAGAATGTGAGTTCCCCCAGTCTTTGAACTCTGACCTCCATTTTTCAGCTGGGACAGTGAGTTGGTGGACTGTGGGGAACTGCTTGGTGTTGCTGAACTCCCATCTAGGGGATCACTATTTGGGGAAACACCATTATAAGCAAAAGAAGCAGAAGTAAGGGGAGGAAAGGGCTCTGGGTCAAGCAACACATCTTTCTTTTCACAGTGAAAGTCCTGAAAGTGGCTGACACCATGGATTTTACCTAAAGAGTCCCCCCAATCTTTGCTAAATATCTTTTCAGAATCAAGGGATATCTTATTGGGATAAACTTTGCCATTTTCACAAAATGACTTATCAAACAGTTCCGGACTAAGTGCCCCAGACTTGCACCAGTCCTGTTCAAGCTTGCTGTTCTCTTTAACATCAAACACCTTTTGTGTCCTATCACCTAACCCAACAAAGGCATTTATTGCCTCCTGACTGACATCACTGAGGAATTTCTGAGGCAAGCTCCTATCAGTTAACACAAACTGGTTACCAGAATAAAGACTGGAGAACTGCCCAATGGCATTGATGTCAAAACTGTAATTAGTTGGGAGCTCTGGGGACAAGCTATCTTCAATAGAGCAACAACTGTCAAAGCCATGGTCAGAAAAAAACACAGGACTGTTATCTGATGAAAGATGGTCAATTCTTAAATCATCCTGTTTCATTTTATTACTTCTGGTTTGAAACTGTAACTCTTTTGCCACTTTAGTTCTTGCACCCCTTGGTTTTCTTAATGTTGATGAATGAGCGGTTTTAGATTTGGCTGTTTTGAGAATATCTGTAGGTTGACTGGTAGAAGACATATCCTCAGTCCCATGATCGCTTTCATGTGGTTCCGGTCCAGCCTCGAGTTGCCTCTTCTGGAGAAGTTCCTTCAAGACAGCCAGCCTAGATGGCAACTCAGGAACACACATTTTGTTAATTTTAGGGTTTGAGGACAATGTAAGAACTGTGTGAATTCCAGACTGAATTGAACTCTTAACAGAGGGCATAAGGGAGGGTCTGCAATCGACAGACTCCAATAAAGTTATAGTATCTTTCTTTTTTCTTTTCTTTTTTATGGTTGACTGCAAATGTTGGAAAGTTCTGGGGTTCTCTTCATGGCCAGAGACCTCTGATTTGAATTTATAAAGATTTTTTGTGATAGTTCCTTCTTGACTCACATTTTGTGATATTGAATTGGAACTGCTGTATGTGATGACAGAACATGGATGTCCTAGCGTCTTGGTGGATGGGGAAAGAATGTGATTTAGAGATTTTTCAATACAGGGATTGAGGAAAATCTGTGGGTCTGTTTTCAAATCATCTGAGGCAATGATTTTAAAGATAGAAACATCATCTTGACTTGATTTTTTTCCACTGCTGGTGACCTCTGTTTGAGAGCCTGAACAACTTATAGCAAAGTCCCCTTGACTTCTTTTTAGAGAACTGGGATGTTGATAAGGAGTTAAATCATCAGATGAGGAAGTGATAGGTGCATTGTTGACTGAATGTGGACCCTGTGAATTATCACTCTCCTCACCTTGGACCTGCTTTTTTCTTGGGACTTGCTTCTCATTCAGCATCCTGTATTTCTGAGAGGTAGATGTGTCATCTTCCAGAGCAATTCCTTCAATACTTTCACAACGTTTCTTATGTCTCCTTGAAGCTGCTCGAATACCTTTCCTTTGTGAATCCACAGTTGTCACTGAATCTTTATTCACTGACTTTGTTGTAGTATTAGCTTGTATTTTTGGGCTGGTAGCAGAAGTCTTTTTAGACCTGGTTGTTTTTCTTCTACCCCAAAGACTTCTTTGGTATGGTTTTGAGGCTAGTACTTGAGAGGATGAACCTAGACATGGATCATTATGTGGGTTTATTAGATTTGAATTTGATCCCAGTAAGGGCTCAGTAGGAGACCAACATCTAGGTGGGGTTGAATCAGTAGGACTGGATGCTCTTTCTGACAAATAACCCAACTCCACCATCACATCAGAATACTCAGTGCAGCAGTCATCAGTGAACTCATTATAACAAGGCCATGGAGGGGGTAATTTTGGTAAAGTTATCAGTGCTTTTGAATGCTTCGCCCTCCTAGTCTGACCAGCTCGTCGACACCTAGATTTTGGAGAGGTGCCAGCCCTCTTTGATACTGGGTTCACCTTAGCCTTTCGTTTGGGACACTTCTTTAATTTTGGCTCAAGTAACGGGTACTTCACTGCTGTAGACTCCGGCACTTTGGGCCAGAATTCTTTGAGGGGAGCAAGCTTTTTGTATTCAGCAAGCTTTTCTGGTGTTAAAACTGTGCAAGTTTCATCAGCGTTAATTTTAGAAATCTTCACTAACATATTCTTCTGACCTTTGAATCTGTTAATGATTATATATTTAATGATGATTGGTGGCTCCTTTTTAGTCAGCTTCCTCTTTTTTTGACTAAAGACATGATCTTTGCCTTTAAAGTCTTCATGTTGCATCAAATCTTGTTTGAAAGAACCAGAACTTGCCAGATCTCCATTTTCACTGTCGTAACTCATTTTTCTTTTTGCTCGCAAAGTATATTTGCTACCTGGTAAACTGGACACCTTGGTACAAGAGATCTTGGTAGGAATATCTACAAGTTCATCCTCTACTGTGTTCTTCATCAAATCTTCAATGGTTGGATCAGATGTTTCCATGTCAACATCATTATCCATTTCTTTCTGGTTATGAGAGCCTAGAGAACTGGAAATAATTGATGTGGCTTCCTCTTTCATAGACGTTGTCCTTAACATTGTTTTCTTTTTGATCAACTTTAACCTTGACTTTCGCTGTTCAGGAGGGTCTAAGGTAGGACAACCATCCCAAGTCTTGCTCTCAGTCTGTTTCTTGATGGGTCTGGGCAGGCAATTAGACAGAATAACGCTGGGGAAAAATTTGTAGTGTGCCTCCTGTTGTGCCACAATGGTCCTCTCAGTTTTATTCTCTTGGTAATCCTCATATCTTATTTTTAGTTTGCTGACATCTTCCTCTTTTTTATCCTGTCCTATCTCACCTTCTTGAGGGCCCAAAACTTGGTTGTCTTCCATAGGGCTTTGTGTCTGGTCAAAACTTATCACAGGTCTTCTGCACTCATTTGTACTGAGAATTTCAGTCTTGGTGGGGCAGTTCATCAGCTCAGAGTAACATACAAAGAAGCTCTTGTTATTCTCAGGGATGGATAAATGTTTATTTTCCACATTTTTAATACTGGTAGAATTCTTTATGCTCTGGGCAAGCTTAGAGTTTCCAAAAATCGAATTATCAGGATCTGGCTGATTAAAGCAAGTGGCTTGGTTTTCAGCAGTGTAAAAAGAGTGCACACCTTTTTTTTCAGCACCAAGTTTAGATATATTTGCGGTTTGAAAAGGAATTGGGTGTTTAACTGGTGGAATATATGGTTCCTCTTTGTTAACTCTTAATCCAGTTGAATATTCATTTGCCTCTTCACTTTTTAAATGCTTCTCTGACAAATCCTCTTGACTGAGTCTCTGCTCAGCACATTTGTATTCAATAACAATTTTAGCAGAAGATGCTGGGTCCATACGAACAACTTCCTTTGCAAAAACATTTCTGCTGCTAAGGATCTTGTCGGCTGCTTTTAGTGATGAGCGTGTCCGGGATTCCTTGTCTGTAAGTGATGACTCTACAGGAAACAAGACAACAAAAATGTATACACCACTGCACCAAAAGAAATCATACTTTTCATTGTAATTCATTAAATTAAAGTTAATTCAAATTCTACTTACCACTATTCTCATCTGCAGCTCCATCCAACTGTGGAATGGACAGATAAGTAAGAGGAGCACTGTTTTCCCTCCAATATATATCTTCATCTGATGAGGTCTGCTGTTCTTCACTGGAGCTTTCATTTGCTTCTTTCATACATAATCTGTGCAAGAAAGCAACGCAGATTATAATTAAACATACAATTAATTTAAATAATTGAAAGGCTCAACACCACACAGACAAGTGGGTACAATGAGGCACATCCTTACAGTATCCGTATATGATAACTAATAAGACACATTACTGTACATACTAATGATACAATGCATGTACTAATGCACATGGTAAATGTGTAGCACCCAGACAAATGTGCCATTATGTGGTAACAAACAAGACACATTCTGTACTTGGTATAATAGTATGCTTGGTAAATCCTAACCTTACCTAATAAAAAGAACCACTTTTGTAAATTGCTTGTAAGGGACTGTTAATGCTAAATTGTTCTCCACAACAGTGCTCACAAAGTTTGAAGAACTGGTAATTCCTGTGCAATGTTTACGTAAAATTTCTTTATTTTACAGTCCTAGTTTCATAAGCACTGTTTTTTTAGAGTAATTTAGCATAAACACACATTTGTTTTAAAGTATATTTTCCACGTTTACAAAGTACAGTATGTGTCTTGTTTGTTACCACATATTAGCACATTTTTCCATAGATGTTACACATTTACCATGTACATATCAATAGTGAGTACATGTAATGTAAAATAAAGTGCTACCAAAAAAGTTGCTCTGCAAGCACTTATTGGCATTAAATGTTGCCCAAATCTGCAATTATTTACAGATCAACTAATAGAATTACAGGGCTCTATGTTCACAATTATTTTAGGAGTGCTTGTGCTCCAAATTTACAAATTTAGGAGCACCTTCTAATCAAGTATTAAAATTTGGATTAAAAAATTACCTTTCCATTACGATGTGAAATTTGATTTCTTAAAATGATGTACATGGATTTTTGTATTTACCTTTGTATTGCCATTTTTCAAATTCAAACAAAATATATTTATAAGCTTTTTTACATTTCTTATTTAAAACAACAGGATAAAATGTTGAATAAGTAGAATAAAAATAAGATATCAATCAAATGAAATAAGTATTTAAAAAATCATTTTGTACTACAGAGGTGGCATAGAAGAACACATTTAATGAGGCTCAGAGGCATGTGCAATTAAATTCACAGGTTTATGATGAGGTTAGTTGTAAATATAAAAATCTGAATTTAAATGATTTAAATAAAAGAAAATATACTTTAAAGGTTAAAAAAAACTGCCAGCAGATTACGGCAAGTCACTGATTTAATCAATAAGCCACTCATTTTATTTGATCTACTGATTCATTCAGGAACAAATTACTATCACATTTGGTGGCTGTCATGCCCTGGACAGTGACCAGAGGGCTCCTTTTTGTAGTTTTGTTTGTATGTTCTGGACTGCATCCCCCATAACTTCGTGCACCCCTAATTGTCTCATTTGTCTGATCACTTCCTCCTGTTTGTAATTATTCCATTAGCCCTAACCTTTATATTCTATATTCAGTTTGTATTTTGTTACTGTAGTGTGTGTCCCTGTGTCTTGCTCATTTGGATTTGACTTTGCTCTGTGGATTTTTGGGTCCCACTTTATATTAAGTCATATAGTAACAAGATGTGTATCTAGTATGTAACCACAGTGTAAGAACAAATTGCTACATAGTATCTACAGCTGCAATATTTCTGTAACTACACACATGTAACAACCCTCAGAATGGTGTGTGCAAGTACAAATGTGTAACAGGACATTGGTAACAGCACTTTTTTTCACTTCACTAAGTAGTCATGTAACAGGAATTACATAGCTACATTTTGTAACAGCAGTATGTATAAGAGTAACTGGAACCGGGGGTGAAGAGGGGCGGAGACATGAACAAGCAACAAACACAGCAGACAAGGTAGGCAGAGACATGAGTTCATTGATAATTAGTCCAATGGGTTAAAACAGACATAAAGCAGTTTGCTGGAGCTGGAGTGCCAACAGCAGACTGGCATCTCCAGCTGAACATGACACTTTATTTACCAAAAAGTGCTGTTAGTCCTGTTACACATTTGTACTTTCATTACCAAAAAGTGTTTTTACCAGTGTCCTGTTACACATTTGTACTTACTAGTGGTGGGCAGTTATCGGCGTTAACATGCTGCTTTAACGCGAAACGAATGTCGCGCTGTAAAAAAAAAATATTGCCGTTAATCTATTCACAAAGTTGGGTTGGAGTCTATACTACAAGCTATAGTGACTTTTACCTTTAGCGCGGATGTATAGCCGAATTACACTGTAGCCTTATTTGGACGGTACTAGTTTTCTAAAGTACTGTACGTGTTTGCTTCGATTCTTATCACCTGTCGTCCGTGATCTTCATATACCGTTTGGAATGCATTGGTATTAGATCCACGAAACCTGTGCGCTGACAGACTTGCGCGTCGCATGCGCATTGTGTTTGTTTGTCCTGACGCGTCTGATCGCCGCTGCAGCTAAATGCACTTGCATTTTCTAATGCATAACTGATGAACACACCGTCAGTTGTTTTCAAACATCTGATATATCGAAATAAATCTGTGCATTAGCCTGAATGCAGCCTGTTAAATGTCTATGATCTCATCAGTAATAATCGAGCGGCAAAAATGCAGAGGAAAAATCCAACTTTTAAAAGTCAAGACTATTTTCTTTCTACTTTCGTATACTCAAAAGAGCATTTTTAAAAAATACATAATAGTTTTAAATGTAGATTTTGCAAAAAATAAATTTGATTTAAAATGTAGCCATGTGCAGTAATATTGAAGGAAAATGTGATATTCTCCTGGTTTCACAGACAAGGCTTAAGCTAGTCACAGACTAAAATGCATGTTTGAACTGCTTCTGCTGAAAATATCTTGCTCTGATATATCTTAAAATTTTGTAAAAGATGCATTAATATTGTAACAAAGGCTCAGTAGTCGGTAGATCCATTTGCAACACTTTATTTTCAAACTCGTGGTCGTACATACTCAAGTCAACAGGTGC
>JAUCMU010016493.1:0-20164 GCA_032275025.1 Enteromius treurensis | reverse complement strand
ATTTAATTATTGCAGGTTTGCGTCATATTCTTTGAGTTTATTTTAATTCATTTTGATGAATACTAAATCTGTTTTTTTCTGAGTGAGATGAATTAATGCACATTCACATTAAGTCTAGAACTACTCTGTATTCACACACTGCGGACAATGCTCTATATTCTCCCAGCATGCATTTCGTTGCCTTGTACTTGCACATGTGTAATGACAATAAAGTTGAATCTAATCTAATATTAGTAGGCCTTCATGGGGATGAGAGATGAGCGATGGCCATTTTTAAGAATTAAAGACCAATATGACGATAGCTAAATCATTTAATTATCCTAAGGGTCTTTAATATTTACACTTATTGTCTGTCTTTATTTCTTTTATTTATTTGTGTCAAACCTGTGAAAAGTGCAACTGGCATTATTTAATCACTTAACTAAGTATGTGTGTGTGGGTTTGTGTGAATAGCTAATTCCCTCCGGATTGTAACAGTATCCTGAGACATTATTACAGCAGTACGGTAATAAATATTAATTGTTGTTAAGTGCCTCCTAAAAGGCTGAAAATTAAATTTGTAATGTAAATATCACAAGTTAACACAGCAGTTCTTGATCTGTGTACATTCCTTTCCTAAATCAAACATGACGAAATGTTTGGTAAATCGTACTTATGCTAATGAATGTGCATTTGCAAGCGTATCATTCTTTACCTTAAAGGAACCGTATGTAAGAAATGTATTGTAATAATCATAAACTGTCTCTGTTATGTTCAACAGGCATTAAGATTTTCAAGTACAGCTGACAGCAGTAGCACAGCATGGATATTCTCGTTTAAAAAGCGCAGTTGCAGCCCTCAACTGATGTTTATGTTGTCGTGTTTTGTTTTGGCCTGAAGCGCCACCCTCCATCTATCTCCCAACCACAAAGTCAGTAGTGTTTTGGCATCCAGGTTGCCTGCTTGGTAGAAAATACAGTGCATTTCATTTAATGCATTGTCATGTGTGTTCATTCCTGTTGGTGTCGTCAATCATGGCAACCTGAGTGTGCGTCAAGCCTGAAAAGGAGGGGCCGGGTGAAAAACCTCTCTACAGTATTTTGAATTTGGACTGTGTTACATCCTTGCGTCATATTACCACTTTGTTGATGTGTTTTTTCTGTTTGCGGTTTTCTGTTCTGTTTTCTGTTTTTTCGAGTTGCGGTTTTTGTTTTCCTTTTCTTACTTTCACTTTTGCAGGCTCAACTCAATGGTCGACACAGCTCGCATTAATGAAAATTGTATTAAAGTAGCTTAAGGATATAATTAATATATAATGTGTAACGCCCTGACTGAAGACCAGAGAGACAATATGAGAGTCAATCATTCATATATTTATTGTCCAAAAGGTAAGAAAGGGAAAGAACACAAATAAGGGGGTTTAACTAAAAGTAAATGGGCACCAGTGCTGCGATCTTCGGATCGTTTTCCTTAGAAACTCTCCTTTACTCGAACGTGCAGGGTTTTGTGCAGCGGGGTGTGTGAATGACTCTCTGTATTGGAACTAATCGCTTCCTCTCCCGCGTCCTCTCAGTGTCCTCTTCACCCGCTGAACACAATGAATGATAGCAGGCAGAAGCGGAGTGGGGCACTAAAATGTACCTGGAAAATTCTGAGCAGACCAGCTCACCCCCTTTTAATAAGTCACTCCCCGACACATTTCTCTCCATGACGGTTAGAGTTACACTTTTTGATGAATGAACCAAAACCACCCAAACTAACTTGAACATAAACACACACAACATCATTAATACAAAAACCCAACTGTTTTGCTTAAATGACACAAAAATAAGTAAACTCATTTATTTTAAGCAGACTTGACCTGCAATCAGTTCATTGGATAAACACATTCCTCATTCCCAAGATGCTTTGCTCTATTCTACATTAGATATATAGATTGAAAATAGATTATAGATACTATATTGATCCCCAAGGGGAATTTAAGAACAAACTAACAAATCAAATTGTCTCTTTTAAATTTGTGACCTTTAATGTTCTGCAGGATAAGCTAACCATGACAAAGATACAGAGCGTGAGCAACTGATATAAACATTGGTTGGACATTTTGTTGAGGAGTGTGTGGGAGTATTTGTCCACATTTAGCAGAGAATTGAGTAACATCAATAATTTTGATAAGCTCAGGCCTGTTGCGTTCGCATCGCGGCCGCTTAATTTGTGATCTGCTGTGTAAATCCTTCGATCGGCCCACCAGGAAAAGCCCCGCATGTCCCGATTGCCACTCCGCCCCTAATAGCAGGTTAATATCACAGGTAAACTTATCTGGGGTACATTTCCCAAAAGCTTTGTTAGCTAACTATGATTGTTAGTTCCATTGAACTCTATTGGGAACTATGGATCTTGCGACCATGGTTGCTTTTGGGAAACGCACTCCTGGTTGGATAGGTAGAATCCAATTCTCCTTTTTACTTGAACGGGCTGTGGGCAGACAGGCGAGTATCGCTGGTGAGGTTGCAGGTGCACATTAAAACGTAGCGGGATCCAATACAATCGTCTTTAACTGGAATCACAGACTATTCAGTTCAGGTTAGTATTTCAGGTAAGTATGGTTATGTAAGAGCAAAGTTCAGTATCTTATGATCCCCACAGACAACAGGTTGAAGAGTGCTTGGTTCTGGAGAGTGTGGCTTAGATTCTCTTTGTCTTTGACAGTAAAGGATCATCTGTGGTCCTGAGAAATCTTGTGAAGCTGAGGCAGGAAGAACAAGAGGTTAGCAGCAAAGTTCAACGAGCTACTGTTTGCTGAGGCTTTTATTCTTGGCAGGTAATTGCTCTCAGGTGTTTCCCATTAATCATCAAGGTGACGGTGACTGAACTGGGATCAGGTGATTGTGCCAATGCTGTGACTGCGCTGAGATCAGTGCACAATGAACAAGACGGCGTGACATAATGTGACACTAACTGCAGTACAACTTATTAGTTTGTCCACACTTTGAGATTTACAGACAAGGAAATGTCTGAGATCTACTAAGTGGCCAAATATGCATACTACAGTATATAACAATCAGTGTTGGGCTCATTAGTTAAAAATCTAATTTAATACTATTTTCAAAAATTATTATTACTTCAAAAATGATACTGGCAGAGAGTGATCTGTACATTTTTCAATTTACCCACCACAAAACTGGTATGCCTAATTGTGTCCTTTTCTCCTCAAAAATTTGACACCACATGTACGCCTCTTTATGAATGTCAAGGTTTGTTTACATCATTTAGAAGTAAAGGTGTCATTCTATGAGTTTTTGGCCTTTTGCGTTCCTTAGAAATAATCATAAATGGAATTAATTACTGCTGCATCCATGGTCTCTCAATTGTGTCCCGCAAGTGTGTGTAAAAAGCCACTCCATTCTCACCAGATTGCATTATTAATGCAAAAAGAACATACACAAAGATTTTATTTAATCATGTGAGTTATATTCATTGTTAGCAAAGTAGATATAAAAAGTGACGTTTTGATGATACTTAAAAAAAAAAACCTTACTTGTTTGTGTCACGATCAGCTGGACGTGCCAGTCCAGAATCTGAATGGCACTCCAGCACTCACCGGGCCGTGTTTAGTCCAACCAGTTCTGGTTACACGGCATGGCGAGCTGCAGAAGGTCCTTGCAGTTCCTATCGCGCACGTAACAGGTTTCAACCCCATAGTACGGTACGAGGAGCCGTGTATTACCCAGTCGGTTCTGGTTGCACAGCCTGATGAGTTGCTGAAGGTCCTTGTGGTTCCTAGCCAGCAAAGAACGGGTCCTACTCCCGTTACACGGTACGAGGAACCATGCCCAGTGATGTCGGTTTGCAATTTGGGTTTCGTGTGGCCGGATCCGCCAGACCCGGTCTGTGATCCCAATCCTGTGTGGCTGGATCCAACAGACCCGGTCTGTGATCCGGACCCTTGGTGGCCAGATCCACCCGAGCCAGTTGGTATCATTAGAAGCACCAGAACTGATTGTGGTACGCAGGTCTGTGGATCCATAAGGTCTGTGAAGCCAGAACCTCCAGAGCCTGTGGGTGGCTCGGATACTCCATTGGGTCCACTTGTGGCTGCACAATCTCTGGAGATGTCGGTGTCACCCGTAGAATCTCCAGAGCCCCCATTCGTGGCTGCTCAACCCGTGGAGTCACGGTCCGGAGGATTCGTAGGGACGCTAATGCAGTCTGCTCAGTTCCGAAGGGCGATGTCACTGTCTGTTTGGTCCCAAAGGGCGCTTCCACAATCAGTCCAATCTCGAAGGGCGCCTTCATTGTCTGATTTGTTACCAAGGGCGCAATGTCTCTCTGATCAGCCCAGAGTTCAGTTCTCGTCTCGGTGTTCAGTCTCGGAGGGCACCCTTGAAGATGGTCTCACTGTCTGTTTCGCCCAGGTGGGCGTTCCTGCCCCCCGATCCACCCTGGAAGGCACACGCTGATTGGCCGGTCCAGAAGGGCTTCGTCGCTGATTGATCAGCCCTGGAGGGTATCTCAACCGCCAGTGCCACCCAGGACAGTGTCTTCACTGATGGTTTGGCCCAGTAAGGCGTCGTCGCTGATTGACCGGTCCAGGAGGGCGTCGTCGCTGATTGGTCTGCCCCGGAAGGTATTACAGTCATCTGCTCCGCCCTGGAGGGCACTAAAACTGTCTGATCGGCCCAGGAGGGCACTTTTAAGGACTGTTCGGCCCAAGAGGGCATTATTGTGGACTGTTTGGCCCAGGAGGGCACTATTATGGACTGTTCGGACCAGGAGATCTTGGTCCTTGTCTGCGTTGCTCCGGAGGACTCTGGAATCGTCTGCCCTGCCCTGGAGGGCATTGCCTCCATTGTTCCCGCCGACTGCTCCACCCAAGTGGACTTCTCCGCCTTCGGCTCCGCCCTGGTGTGCATCAAAACTGTCTGATCGGCTCAGGAGAGCATCCTCGCTGCCTGGTATGCGCAGGAGAACGTCTCTGCCGCCTGCTCCGCCTTGGAAAGAGTATTCTCCGTCTGCTTCGCCCTGGAAGGCTTCCCCGCCGCCTGCTCCACCCTGGAGGACTTCTTCACCGTCTGCCACGCCCTGGTGGAAGCTGCTCCTTAGAGGGGGGGCTATGTCACTAACAGCTGGATGTGCCAGTCCAGAATCTGAATGGCACTCCAGCACTCAGCAAACTGTGTGTGTATTTGTGTCTGTTTCTCATTCATGGACTCTTATTCTGTATTACGTCTCCGCTCACTCATCTGGATTGTCTCCTTTTTGCTTCTCCCCTTGGACTCTGTATACTGTTTGTTTCGACCCACGCACGGACCCTGACTATGCTCTTCTGCATATGCTGTGTAAACTGTCCAACGTAGCAGGTGACGTCATCATCCAGGAAGGATAAAGCACGTGCGAAGTATTGAGCTAGGAAGAACAGTTGATTTAGCTCTGCGGGCTATGAAAGAGACGGCTCGTGCGATCTGTCTGTCTCTGGGGGCCATGGTTGCAGCAGAGAGACATCTGTGGCTTTCTCTCTCTGATGTGAAGGCACAAGATAGGGTCTGTCTGCTGGATCGGCCTATAACTTCCTCCGGGCTCTTTGGTAGTGTTGTGAACACAGTGGTAGAAAGACATCAGGAGGCACGCAAGCATGCGGCTGAATTACAGAGCCGTCTCAACGGTCGAGTGTGCAGCCTAGTGGTGGTACTAGCTCTTACCGAGTGAGCCAGAAACAGAGTGTACCTTCCCGGGCACCCCCGTGAGACTGGGGTGCTGGGGCAAAGCGAAATATCAGTTCTTCTTCCTCAGTGGCCTCTAAGACAGATCTGAGGGGAGTAATCATGGCAAGGAAAGCACAAAGTTCTAAGAAATCCTGATCCCTTTATTTTAAACATGTTGGGCGATAAGCCCGCCGACCTTCTCTGCCCTCCTTGCATTCTTCAGCTGCTGTTGGGATGGGTCTCAACGGGGCTGGGGTGCGCGCTTCCCCCGAGGGGGATGTTTCAGCAGTCTACCCCGACCTCTGCCAGCAAGCCGGTGGAAGTGGCGAGATCGCAGCTCTTTACACCAGAGGGCAGCCCAGAGGGGCTGGTTCCCTTAGTAGAAAATATGATGGCATGGGTCAGTCTACCACATATTTCTCTATGGGTTTTAAATGTTGTCAGAAGAGGGTAATGCATTCAGTTCAAGCAAGCACCTCAATTCAGCGGGGTTCTGCTTACATTAGTGGGTTACACTGCTTACAAACTCTGGTGCTGGAAAAAGAGGTGGCTACTCTTATAGGCAAGGAAGCTATAGAAGTAGTTCCACCTCAGTTGAGATAATCAGGCTTTTACAGCTGTTATTTTGTCGTTCCAAAGAAGGATGGAGGGCTGAGGCCCATATTAGATCTCAGGCAACTGAATCGGTCAGTCATTCAGCTGAAGTTCAGAATGCTTACACTAAAACATGTCATGCATCAAATCAGGTCAGGGGACTGGTTTGTCACGATCAATCTCACACTTTCACACAGGAAATTCCTCAGGTTTGCTTTTGGGGTCGAAGCTTACCAGTATCGGGTCCTTCCCATTCGGTTTGGTACTCTCACCCCGTACTTTTACAAAGGTAGTGGATGCAGCCATAGCTCCGTTGTGGCTAAAGGGCATTCGAATCCTCAATTATATAGACGATTTGCTAATTCTAGCACAATCTCAGAGCGAGGCGGACAGGCATCGAGATGCTGTCCTAGCTCATATGAGGATGTTGGGGTTAAGACAAAACGCCAAGAAAAGCGTACTTTCTCCGGTTCAGAGAACTGCTTATCTAGGTGTAGTATGGGACTCGGTCTCGATGCGGTCACCCAACGGTGTGTGCGAACTTTGGTGATGAAACATATAGTTTTTAAATATGGGTCCAGTATTGGGGGCACAATGTCGACGAGTCGTTCTTATGACTGATGTGTCCCTAACAGGGTTGGGAGCAGTCTTGAGTGATTGCCCAGCCCGCGGTCCATGGACCGGTCAGCATCTCTCGTGGCATATAAATCAGTTGAGTTTCTGAAAAGGAACGTCTCTGGTTTATGAATATAACCCCTGTTCCTTGAAGGAACGAGACACTGCATCTCTTGCCACACCCCCTGCGCCCCCTTCTGGGCGCTTTCTTCATGCCTGAGGGCTGCTTCGCACGTGCTTTATCCTTCCTGGATGATGACGTCTGGCAAACTCCGTTGGACAGTGTACCCAGCAGTTTCAGAGCATGGTCACGCTGGAGGCGTTCCCAAAGCGTTTTGACGCAGTGTCTCATTCCTTCAAGGAACAGGGGTTATATTCATAACCCCGAGACGTTTTCCACACATACATGCGATATTCATTTCATATGATAGAACAACTTTTCTGAACAACTTTGCCTCTAGAACCATTGCCGTCAATCAAAACGTTTTTTACATGATTAAGAAAATAATTTAAAGATATTAGATATTTTTTGTTTTCTGTCTTTTTCAGATTCAATCTTTTGCTTGCTATTTTTTCTTACAAATTAGTCAGATCGGAACTAATCCAGTGCACAGAGATTCTGCAAAAAGTGAATAGCAATAATTATCCCAAAAAATTTTGACTCAACATCGATTTAAGTGGTGACAGACTTGCTAAATTCTAAATAATCTTTGTCCTCACATGCTTTTACAGCACCTGAACCCTAGTAATCACTGTTTGCAACTATTTCTTATTACTATTTCCAAATATTTACATTTTATAAGCAATTTTAAGAATGCAGACAAGTTTAAGCATCAGCATTTAAACTGATATCAGCTTATACATGAAACAGAGTGAGAGTCATTTAATTCTTTGTGTCAAACCTGTAAAAAGTGCAACTTGCATTTCCTAATCACGTAACTAATTATGTGTGTTTGTGTGAATAGCTGCACTAATTCATCCAATTAATTAATTAATTAAATTTGTGATTCAAATATCTTTATTTGAGACAGTACACTTATGCTCTTTTTTTAATAAAATGTTTATTGCCATTTGCAAATTAAAGTCTGAAAGCCTACTGTTAATTTACCATTTAATGTCTAGAATAAAATCTAGGCCTGAAGCAGAAGCAGGTGTAAATCTTAAAATTAAATAATGTATGTATTATTTTAAAAATTAAACAACAGTATCCTGATGCTTTTCAATGTCAAAGATGATGAAATCAGAAGTTTATTTTTTTCTGCTTCTCTGTGTAGAAATGTTTTTTTGCATTTGCTTTGAAACTTTTTGCAGGAGTTGCATCATCTTTGAAAGCTGAGTTTTGCCACACGTCACTTGTTAGCACTCGTGATAAATCACCAAGTATGTGTTGATGCACAGGAGACCATGTACAAAAAACTATGCCACCTGGGAACTTCTGTTTTATACTCTAATTTTGTGATACACTTTCTAGACTAGTCAAAAAAAAAGGATTAACTTTAACTTTATCAATATTAGTTAATGCTAAATTCAGCATTTCACTAACAATGAATGATTGTATTTTCATTAACCAATGTTAACAAATATTAATAAATACTGTAATAAATGTATAGTTCGTTGTTTGTTCATGTTAGTTAATACATTATCTAATGTTAACAAATGACACCTTATTGTAAAGTGTTACCAACATTTCTTTAAACATTAACAAAATGTTTAAATGTTAACAAATGACACCTTATTGTAAAGTGTTACCAACATTTCTTTAAACATTCACAAAATGATAAAAAGTTGTATTGTGCCACATCAGACAATTTAATATTAATAAAACTAGGCAATTTTGAATTAATTGTGCTATCTCTGGCTATTTAAAATTGAATAAATCTAAAAATAAAAACTCAGACTAGTTGACCTAATAATATGATAATGTTTGTTTACCTGACAAAGCATGTTTCGTGGAGGTCCATGAATTGCTTGTGTTTGATGTTCTTTATTAATAAAGTGGATGCAATTACATTTAGTAAAAATATGTTCAGAGGAAGACACATTTTCAACTTGCCCTCCAAGCTACTGTACTGTCCTGGAAAAAAGAAACTTTAAGTGTTACATCAGTGACGGTGTTCCAGTTGTCAGTCAGAATGATCTCAGGAGATTTTTGAGAATATATATTTGATTTCAATGTCAAGGATATCCACTGTGCAGAAGAGCAGCATAATAGGTCTTTGTATTTACAGATCATTTCAAAGTAGGTCATAAACAATGAAGTCACAGTCAGTTTTTTACTCTGGCTTTGTAGGTTTATTTGATGCAATACATTTATGTTACAGTTTATAGACAATGTTGTTCATTCCTTGAATTTCTGTTAATGTGTTGCTTATGTTTTTGTGGTAATTTCTATTTTCAGTTTGGACAAAACACCAAATGTAAAGCTGCCATGAGTTCTGTGAGTCAAAACTTTTCTGAGAATAACTCTATTGTTCGTCCTGAATACTTTTTCATCATTGGACTTTCAGGTATACCATACAGCACTTATTACTACATTTTCTTATTTTTTATTTATATTATTGCTGTAATTGAAAACTTTGTAGTAATTTTTATCATAGCTGTTGACCGGAAACTGCACAGTCCAAAGTACATTGGTGTGTTTAACTTGGCCTTGGCTGACTTTTGTGAAACTAATGCATTGATTCCTAACATTATGAAGATTTTTGTTTTTGACTCACAGTACATCTCCTACAATGCTTGTTTAGCAAACATGTTTTTTGTTCACTTCTTTAGTACTATGCAGAGCCACACTCTTGTTGTTCTGGCGTATGACCGCTTCATTGCAATTTGTTTGCCATTAAGATATCATGCCATAGTGAATAATACTGTCATGTCTGTAGTGTTTGTAGGATTATGGACATTTAATGGTGGTCTGCTTGTCTTTGTGGTGTCTTTTATCACACAACTATCATTCTGTAAATCCAATGCTGTACCAAGTTATTATTGCGATCATGGACCAGTGTATAGGTTAGCATGTAATGATGCTAGCATTAATGCTTTCATGGCTAAACTCTGTACTGCTTTATATCTTGTGGCACCATTGCTCTTTATAGTCATGTCATATCTGGGAATTTTTCTTGCCTTAAGTAAAATAACAACTTGGGAAGGACGTTTAAAAGCACTGAAGACCTGTGTTTCTCATCTGTTGATAGTTGGATCATTTTTTCTACCCATATTATGTATATACATAGCTGCTTTCATGGTTTCTCTTACTCTCAATGCAAGGGTCATCAGTACGTCTCTGGCATATGCTGTTCCACCAATGCTAAATCCCCTCATTTATGTTTTAAATACATCTGAAATTAAAGACTTAATTAAAAAACACCTTAAAAAGAGATTTACACAAATTGATAGCGTTTCAAACTAACCATGTTGTCTTTATTTAAATGCAAAATAAATTAAACTAAAGTAAATAAACTAAATATACTGGGCTATATAAAATAAAGCTGTTTCTTATTTTAAGGCTGTTCCATTGTGTTTAAGCATAAAGAGGAGACAAGCAGTTATATGCTTTTATTTGTTATTGTATGTATTTTTGTATCTATTACATCTTATTCAATGTGCCTGTATTGTACTGTATGCATTTTTAATTACCAACCCAAAGACGAAACAAACAAACAAAAAAGCAAAATGCACAAGCAATTTAAATGACTTGGTGTGAACAGTAATTACTGTGCTGAAATACGTGCTTATTTCATGTTATGCTTTCAAGTTTCATCCACTCAAATGATGTTAACGGCTATGTTTGTTCACATGAATATTTTAGAATGTATTCCAGTTTAACCATGCAATCCAATACATTTTCATATGAGCACGCTGATCTGATTTATGCTTATAAGGTTACTGTATTGTCTCTCTGTTGCAGTGTCTCAAATAGTGTTTTTGTTTGCTGTATCTCTATCTTCGCTTTAGCCAATAAGGAATAAAAACTGAACATACCTAACATATCAATTTATTGATGATTTTTCAAATGAAAAAGCAAAGTCCATTTGCAACTCTATTACCCTTGTATTACAAATTATGAGCATGTCATATTTAACTAGCAATATTAATTAACCATATAACCTGCCAGAGGTCAAATGCATTCACAATTCCTTTTGCGTTTAAATTTCCAATGTCTATGGAAAGCTGTCAATCAATCTGAGGGGTAGGTCTATACGAAGTGGCGTGTTTGTTTTGAGAGGTGTCTTCACTCACAAATGACCATGCTGAATGCTTTGATCAATGGAGCTAATTGGTTAAGGCTTCACTAAAGGCAATCAGTTCATGCCTGTGTGAATCAACAGGCAACCATAAGTGATTAAGTTTTGGAAAGTTGTCCAGGCTTCATAAAAATGAACTAAACTGAACTTGATTAAACTGATGCCACGTGAGATAGGGGAGGTGCTGTGTGCAAGCTCTACATGCTACCAGTCACCTTAATCCAAGAACTTCAGAAAACCGGATGAAACTGGTTTCACATATAGAATGTAGAATCTTTCAAATGTATTGGTATTGTAACCCAACCCATAGTCTTGCATAGCCAGACCTTCAGACTGACAGCTGAAGGTTGGGAATTCATAGTGTCTTTCTATGGCTAAATTACTTCACTTGATCTTCCATAATAGATAGGAGGGGATACACAGCTAGTAAAATTCCAGGCTTGGAAAATAATACTCTTCCCAAATCCCGTCGGCAAACATGCTAAAATAACTCTTTTTGTCTCCACTAAGTGCCTCAAACAAAACTCCTGGACATCTCTTAAAGAGTCTATACGTGAACCTTGCATACTTTTGAGAATCCAACGTTTAGGTGATCTTGATAAATGCTCATTGTCACTCATGTAAACAGTTTTTGTTCCGCAATCACATGCCTGCGCTTTGTTTCCCGGCGGACCGAAAATAAACGCGACAACCAGAAACCCTTCAGGAATTTCGAAGTCGTCATCTGAATGGTTGAATTTTATTGGAAGTCAATGGCGTCGCTGAAACCAGCAATGCCGACAACTATTGTGGAAAGCCACAAGCACCTTGAAAGGCCCACACGTCCAAAGTGACCTCTAGTAGTAATTCCTGTGCCTGAACCACAATGTCACCCTCAAGTGTCCATGCCTGTCAAGCACCCTCCTGAGACTGTGCAGCCACAATACCCTCCTAGCCCTCAATATAATCAGAAGAAAATCGTGGACCTGACCCTGCCTCCGGAAATTAATGCCTTGCTTCATTCCTGAGTTCCTGCTGGTCCTGTCCAGCAGCGATGAGATCCCAGTCTATTAGTTATGACCTGATCACGGCTAGGAGTGCCGTTCCCGGGTCCTGTTCCTGAGTCACGGCCAGAAATGCTGTTCCTGAGTCCCAAGAGTCCTGTTACCGAATCAAAGCAAGGATAGCCATTCCAGTTCCATGTGGATTCCTTTCTGCAGTCACGGCCAGGAGTGCTGTTCCCGAGTCCTGTTCCGAATCATGGCCAGGACTGCTGTTTCCGAGTTCAGCCATTCCATTTCCCAGCTGATTTGGTTCCACAGTCACAACTAGGAGTGCCGTTCCCGGGTCCTGTTCCCGAGTCACGGCCAGGAGAGCCTATCCAGTTCCCTGCGCATTCTGTTCCACAGTCACTGATAGGTGTGCCGTTCCCTATTCCAGTGACACAGCGGGCCTGCACCTTGTGGATGTTGCCCTGAACTTACACTGCAAGAGTGCCCTCCACAGCTTGCACTGCAAAACCGCCTGTCTGAGCCAGCTCCTGCCAAGCGCCGGTCTGAGCCTGCTCCTCCCGATTGCTCACCAGACCTCATTGCCCCTGAGCACCCACACGAACCATGGCCCTTATGGGCTGGGAACTCCCTCAAGAAAATTTTGGGCTATATAGCCATGGCCATGTTAGGGGTGTGTGTGTATGTTGAAGCCACTCTTTGGAAATTAAAATCAAAGACACTAAGGCAAAGCCAGCAAGAACTAGACGTTAAGAGAAAAGAGAGAAATTGTACTTACCAAATCAACAAAAAAAGAAGAGCCTCCACTTGTTACGAGCCTCCTTGAGTAAGTACATGGGGTGTAAGAAAGAATGAAAAAAAATGTTGGGAAAAGGCTGGAAGCTCTCTCTTTGAACTGCAGTCCTTGTGCACCTGCCAGGCAGAGAGAAGGAGCAAGAGAGAGGAACACAGTTCACAAACAGGAAACAGTTAATCAACAAATCACACACACAATAAAAATCTCTATGGACATTGGTCGGCATTGATCTTCTGCCTACACACTGCCCATTGGAGATGTTGGTGTGCATTGTCCCAGACTCTCTCACTCTCCTGGAACCAGTAATCCACAGCAGGAACATCTGACAGGTCGCCAGACCAGGGGAAGAGCGGGGACTGGAAACCGAGTATGGAATGGTGTGAGTCCCATAGTTCCCCCATTTGTCAGTTGGTCTGGGGATGATAGCCGGAGGAGAATCTTACAGTCACACCTAGGAGATGGAAGAATGATCGCCATACTCGTGATATAAATTGGAGTCCTCTGTCGGAGAAGATGTCTTCTGAAAGGCTATGTGAACGGAAGACATAATTGAAGAATAGCTTGTATCCCAGGCATTAGGGAGACTTTTGAGAGGAATTAATCGGCAGAACTTTGAGAATCTATCAACATGAACACGGGTATTACCTTTCCAATGGTGGTAAGTTCGTAATAAAATCGACTCCTAGGTGTGACCAGTGGCAGTTAGGTGTGGGAAGTTGAAGGAGCTTTCGAGAAGGTAGGTGTTTAGAACTCTTAGACATCGCACATTCCCGATACCCTCTCATATACCTCTACACATCCTGTTGCATCCTAGGCCACCAAAACTGATCTTTTAGGAGTGAGAGGGTTTTGTTTGTCCCTGGATGCCCAGTGCCCAGTGACGTGTGCGATGAATGGATGAGTGGTATGTTTTCATCCGGGAGAACAAAAAGGAGATCAGATGGACAGTCTGGCGGAGGAACAGGAGCAGGTTCAGTGGCGACTGAAAGGGTTACCCACTGAATAAGGTTCACAAATAGCTGTTCTAAGAATGGGTTCCACACAATTCGACTCCTCCTCGGTGGCATGAAGTCGAGGAAGGGCATCTGCTCTGATGTTTTTAGACCCAGGTCGGTAGATGATGGTAAACCAAAATCATGTGAAAGAAAGAAACCTCGCTTGTCAGGGATTTAATCCTTTAACTTCACGTAAGTTTTACAAGTTCTTATGATCTGTAAATGCCTGCAAAGGATGAATGGACCCCTCCAGCCAGTGCCTCCACTCTTCTAAAGCCAGTTTGATGGCCAGCAGGTCTCTGTTCCCGATGTCATAGCCGGACTCAGTTTCCTTGAGAAGTAAGCACACGGTCGGAGTTGAGGTGGCTTTCCCTGCTGCTGGGAGAGGACGGCTCCTATGCCAGTGGTGAATGCGTCCACCTCGACTACAAAAGCCAATTCAGGGTCAGTGTGAATTAAGATGGGTGCCGTAGTAAAAACGGCCTTTAGTAGCTGGAAGGCGTGATTGGATTCTGGGCTCTTCCCCCGTGGATGATTCCTGATTGGTTTTGTCGATCGCACCATGGGACACACTGAAGAAGTGGTTAGAAGAGCTCGACGGAGGGTATTCACTAGTTCCTGAAACGGATCAGAAACACTAATAACAATATATATTTATTTGAACAGAATAAGATGTATAGGTACAACAGTCTTTGAAGAGGTGAGAAAACACAAACAGAGAGTGATTTGGTATAATGATCTTAACTGGTGATTACTATCTGTTGCAGTTGAATGGAGACAGCGATGCACACAGTGACGGAGACAGACTGACTGGATGACCACAACCACACACCACAGATGCTGGAGAGACGAAGAGGGAATCCTTGGAACCTGGAGACACATGGAGGAGCAAGGAGAACACTAGAAGGGAACAGGTAAGTATCAGAGTAATAGCAATCGTAGAGTGAGTTCACTTTCGTTAATATGAGCTCAAACACTGAATGCTATGAGGTGTGTGGTTATATGTGGTTGTAATCGGGGTGGTGAATGATTCCAGGTGGAGGTGACAGGTGGAGCCTGGCGTGGATGTATCACTGTCATGGTTGTGGTATATTTGAACTGAGTTTGCAAAGGTTTTCTCCAAGTTGTTTTCATGGTTTCTGATTTAACTTCATCATTATGTTCAGGTGTGTTGTATTTTTTACACCAGCTCCAGTTTGGATTATCTTTATAAAGATTTCAGATTATGCCAAAATTTGAGAAACAAAAAGTTTGGATCTTACAAAAAAAATTCATTTTCTCATTCGCAACTGGTAATTCAATATGTCTGTTTACCTGATCTAATCACATAAAACCTTCATATAGACATTACTTTGATACACTCATCTCAGTCTGTTTACAAAAAAGCACTAGGAATTGAATATAAATTAACAAAGACATTTTTACAGACCAGTAAATAAAGCATACAAACTAGTGGCAAAAACATGTACTGCAAAGTTACATAATGTTTTAAATACATATTTTCGGAAAGCTCTCAAGAGATGTATCAGAAGAAATATTTAAATCAGTGAGGCAGATACACAGTGATCTTTGCTGCATGAGAGACTAGAGACAAGTATTGAATTCTGAGTAATTCAAGAGGTAATTTCATAGGGGGTAAGGGCTACTAAAGCTTTATATTTATACAGATAATTCAAATGTTAAGCAGCAAACTTATTTAGGTATATTTTGAGCATTTGAAAACGTTTGTTAAACGTGTGAAATTACAATTTGATGTATATCTTTGAGGTAATTTCTATTTTGTGCAAAACATTATGAGTTCTATTAACGCAAGTTATTTGCAGAATATTTCCATTGTTCATCCTGAATCCTTTTTCATCCTGGGACTTTCAGGTATACCTTACAGCAATTATTATTATATATTCCTATTTATGATTTATTTTATTACTGTAGTTGGGAACTCTATAGTGCTTTTCATTATTGCTCTTGACCGAAGTCTGCACAGCCCAAAGTACATCTGTGTTTTTAACTTGGCCTTGGCTGATATTGGTGAAACTAATGCACTGATTCCTAACGTGATGAAGACTTTGTTATTTAAGTCACAGAACATATCCTACAATGCTTGTTTAGTGAACATGTTTTTTGTGTTCCTTTTCAGTTCTTTGCAAAGTCTCACTCTTGTTGTTCTGGCATATGATCGTTTGATTGCAATTAGTTTGCCTTTAAGATACCATGTTATTGTGAACAATAGCAATATGTTTTTTGTTTTCTTGGCAATATGGGTGTTTAATTCTGCTATTGTGGCCTCAATGGTGTCTTTGATCACCCAAATTTCATTCTGTAAGTCCAATGTAATACTGAGTTATTTTTGTGATCATGGACCAGTGTATAGGTTGGCATGTAATGATAATTACATTAATAAGATTATGGGATTTCTGTACACAACTTTATACCTTATAGCACCAATGCTTGTTATAGGCTTGTCATATCTGGGCATATTCTTTATTGTAAGGAAAATAAGAACATGGGAAGGACGCATAAAGGCTCTAAAGACCTGTGTTTCTCACCTGTTGTTGGTGGCAATATATTTCCTTCCAATATTCTTTACATACCTTACTTCATTATTGCTTTTTAGCACACCCAATTCAAGGGTCATCAGTACATCTCTGGCTTATACTGTTCCAGCAATGCTAAATCCCATTATTTATGTTTTAAACACAGCTGAAATTAAAGACATTATTAAAAAAGCAATTAGAAACAGATCTACAGTTGATAGAACTTTAAAATGACTGCATTATGTATTTTTTTTACTATTTTCTTTTAATCATTGCGAATTAACCATTTGAAGATGTAATCTTCTTTCAGGACAAAAATAATTTTCAGAACGGTGTGTTTTAAAGAAGCATTTTAGTAACTATATTTTTCTTTGTATTTCATTTAAATTCATTGGAATATGGTCAAAGTATATGCAATTGTACAGCAGTGCTATACTATTTGCTTTTATTGATGAAATCTTTTAATGTCTGTATTGTAAAGCTTGTATTCTTACAAACTCCAAGACAAAACAAACTAAGAAAGTCACCAGCAATTTGACTTTTGTGAGCAATTTTACTCTGATGTTAGAAGTATTTTGCTTATGTTTGCAAAACCATTTGTAAAAATTATGAACTAAGTAAAGAAAATACATTTTCCAGCTATGTTCCATATTGATTTTTGAATGTGTTATTCAGGTGTCTATTTGGATGATAGAATTTTGGTGGGAGGTTTGCTTATATGGCTCATTTTATTGTTTATGCATCTGTTGTTTTCCTGTTTCTTTACTCAATAAAATCAATCAACCAATTAATCAGTAAATAATTCATTTAAGGGATTATTATAGAATTATAGCACTTTATTTATATGTATCAACATATTTCAATCACAATACATATTTTCAAGGGCGGTTTTCTCAAAATAAGTTTTGTTGTCGTTCACTGAACCAAAAATCTCCAGACTTTACATTTTCATTCTTGTCTATATCCTGGTTTAGAGGGTAAAGAGGGGTTTGTTCAAATATAATTTTCTTGACTATATACAACAGAGTTAAATGAAATGAGATACAGTATACACAATTACCGCTATATGTAAAAAAATAAATAAATAAATAAATAAAAAAAGGACATACAGAAATGTATGCAAATTAGTCCATATTTCGTCCATATTAAACAATGCCTCATTTGCATTTTAAACCTAGCATTTTAGAAAACTTGTAATTATTATTATTATTATTTGCAATTACCTTTGTACTCAATCAGCTGGGTGAGTAAGGTGACAACTATTAGTTGTCTATTAGGCTTTTCTTAAAGGAAAAGTGCAGCAGGTCAAAATAGGCTCATCACTGTCTGACAGACTAATAACTAATTCTTATTTATTTTTGTACACAAACTCATGCACAAGCACTTTTTCAATCAGGCATCTTATTAAATATGCGATGGGGAAGCGGAGCATGGGCCAGTCTTAGATAATTTCATAAAGTGGTGTAATGATTCTAAATGGATATCGTCACGGATCGTAAAGGAGCACAGGACAACAAGGCAAGGAATTACAGAAAATTCCCTGGAGGGTGGATTTATTGACAAAAATCAGGGTGAAAATAAAGTATTTCGTGGGGCACCGAATTACCCCTTTAGGCTCTCTCTCCCGAAGCCTTTGATCTTCGGCCCGGTGTTGGACGTCAAAGTGGTAGTCCTGGAGCCAGGAGGAACCATCTTGTGACCCGGTGTTGGTGTCTTTGGCCCGCGCCATCCACTGTAGGGGTGCATGGTCAATTGTGAGGGTGAATTTACGGCCCAGTAGGTAGTAGCGGAGCTCCAGGACTGCCCACATGATGGCCAGGGCCTCCTTCTCCACGGTGGCATACTTCCTCTCAGTTGGTTTCAGCTTCCTGCTGATGTAGTGGACCGGGTGTTCTTCACCATCCTTAACCTGGGACAGCACACCTCCCATGCCAACATCTGAGGCGTGAGTATGCAGCAGGAGGGGGCAGCTGTAATCCGGGGCTCGCAGGATTTGCTCGGAGGTGAGTGCCACTTTGATGGTCTGGAAGGCCTTCTCTGCTTCGGGGTTCCACTCCACCTTCTCGGGCTGCCCCTTCCTGGTCAGGTCTGTCAGAGTGGTGGCTATAGAGGAGACGTTAGGGATGAAGCAGCGATAATACCCAGCCAACCCTAGGAAAGCTCCTACCTGGGTCTTGGAACGGGGCTGTTGGGCCTACCGGACGGCCTCCACCTTCTTTTTTTGAGACTTGATCAGGCCCCGTCCCATCTGGTAACCCAAGTACTTGGAGTCATGGAGAGCTAGATGGCACTTTTTAGGGTTGGCAGTGAGTCCAGCCCTCCGTAGTTCCCTCAGCACCCTCCGGAGCCGCTCTAGGTGGTCCTCCCAGGTCTCTGAATGCACAACCACATCGTCTAGGTAGGCGGCGACGTATGTTTGGTGAGGCCGGACAAGGATCTCCATGAGTCGTTGGAAGGTGGCGGGAGCTCGTGTAGGCAGAAGGAGAGAACCCGGTACTGACAGTGGCCACTGGGGGTCAAGAAGGCCGTCTGTGGTTTTGCTTCATCGAATAGCGGGACTTGCCAATACTCTTTGGTGAGGTCTAGCGTTGAGATGTACCAGGCCCTCCCCAGACGATCTAGTAGGTTGTCTACATGGGGCATGGGGTAGGCATCAAATTCGGAGACCTCGTTGAGTCAACGGAAGTCGTTACAAAACCGGAGGGTGCCGTCTGGCTTGGGAACTAGGATGATGGAGCTGGACTAGGGGCTGCGTGATGGTTAGATCACCCCTAACTTCAGCATCTGGTTCACTTCCAGCTCTATAGCCTGCCGACAAGCATCAGGGATCCGATAGGGCCACTGTTTGACGATCAATCCAGGCGGTGTCCTGATCTCGTACTGGGGCCACTGGGGCGAACACATCTGAGAATGGAGGTGTTGGAGCTGAAGCTCTATCATGTTGACAGTGAGGGGCTCAGATGTTGCGAGTGCGGCCACCTGGTCTCTGGTCCCAATCCACTTCTGCAATAAGTTGATGTGGTAGAGTTGTTCTGTGCGACGTCGGCTCGGCTGCTGTACCCGGGAGACTCTTTCTTTGACGGTGTATGGGCCCTGCCAGGTAGCGAGGAACTTACGTGGGGACCAGGACCAACCATTGTTGAGCCTGCTGGGCTTTGTTGAGATGTTCCTTTACCAGCAACATAACCCGGTCGATGTGCTACCTCATCTGTCTTACGTGGTCGATGACTGACCTCAGCGGGGCGGGCTGCTGCTGCTCCCAGGCCTCCTTGACCACGCGTGGCTGGCGGCCGAACAGCAGCTCAAACGGACTTGGGTGCAGATGCTGAAGAGCGTGCGGGCGATGGCCTTTGTGGTGGCTTTTTGCAGGGGTATCACCTCTGGAAACTGGATGGCATAGTCGACTATAGTCGACAAGGATGTGTTCATGCCTCCGGGCGGACTTCGGCAGCGGCCCTACCAGATCCATCCTGATGCACTCAAAGGGCACCACGATGATGGGTAGCGGAATGAGTGGACTGGGGGGAGGAGGTCTTGGAGATGTCCGTTGGCAGATGGGACAGGCCTGACAGAAGAGCCGAACCTCAGCTTCCATCCCTGGCCAATGGAACCGGTCGCGGATTCGCTGTAGGGTGTTGGCTATAGATATAAAATAGAAACTGTGCAGCTGTCAGCTACAGTATCCAGTCAGGTGCAATGTAGATCCCCTGAGGATAAAT
>JAUCMU010016438.1:0-20177 GCA_032275025.1 Enteromius treurensis | reverse complement strand
CTAATGTATTTTTCATTTAAATACATTAAAGATGAGTATATTGCATTTTGTATTTTGAGTTTTTTGTTTTTTATATATATATATATATATATATATATATATATATATATATTTTATCTATAGCTAGCTAGTCAAATGTGTTTAAAACATTACTTCATGTTAGATCTGGGTTATATGACAGAACTTTATGTATCTTAGGCAGTGTCACGCCGTCTCTGTCTCTTCCGCTGATCCCAGCTCAGTAACTAGCACACATTTATGATACTAGTCAACAAACTAGTCACCAATTATGATTAACCTTAAACACCTGAGACTAATCAACTGCACTGGTTAAAAGACTCTCACACTAATCAGTTGACGGCTGAACTCAAGTGCTCATACTACCTTGGGTCCTGTGAATCACGGCCAGGAGTGCCGTTCCTGAACCCAGTCCCTGAATCACGGCTAGGAGGGCCGATCCTGAATCCAGTTCCTGATTTACGGCCAGGAGAGCTGGTCTCGAGTCCCATTCCTGATTTACGGCTAGGAAAGCCGACCCAGTTCCCCGTTGACTCGGTTCCACAGTCACGGCCAGGTGGGCTGATTCCATTCCCTGCGGATTCTTGTCTACAGCCTCTAGGCCTAGTCCCAGAATTACGGCCAGAGGAGCTGTCCCTAAATCCTGCTTCTGAATCATGGCCCGTAGAGCCAATCCCTGATCCAGTTTCTGTATCCGAGTCCAGATCCCATCTCTTGGTCCCAAGTCCAGCTCCAGAGTCTGTGCTGCAAGAGCGCCTCTCTGAGCATCGTGAATCACAGCGCATTCGAATCACGGCCCGTAGAGCCAATCCAATTTCTGAATCATGGCCAGTGGAACTGTATCCGAGTCCAAATCCCATCTCTCTTCACGCTGCAGGAGTGTTCCCCTGAGTTCACGCTGCAGGAGCACCTCCCTGGGCTCGCGCTTCAAGTTCCATGGTCTGCAGAGGAGGGAGAACTCCCCAGGGAGATTTTTTGGGGAGGCTATCCCGTCCAGCCACTGCTACAGGCAGCCCCTGAGTAACCACAGCCGCAGGCAGCACCTGTTCTGCCGCATGTCCTGATTTTGCTGAGTTCGTCGTGTTCCTGGGTTAACATATTTTGTTGACCCTGGAACAAAATTTTATTCCAAAATTTTAGTTTTGGCCATATCTCTACACCTAAACGTAAGCCTACCCATGAGTAATGTCTAAAATCAGAGGAAATGATAGATGACTGACACTGATGTACAAGCACCAAACACTGATTGTAAGCCTAAACTTTACAAAAACTATAAATTGGTTCTTCAAATCTAATTGGCTAACCACAATTTTGTTCCAGATCGAACTCAGAACTCAGGGTTTGCCTATTCCGCCACTATCACAGGCAACTCCAGATCCGCCGTGGCCTGTGAGGGCCCCTGATCCACCCGGGCTTTCAAGGCACCCACCCCCCCTACCCTTTTGGATTTCTATAGGTGCGAGGATGCACCTTCCGGAAGGGGGAGATGTCACGCCATCTCTGTCTCTGTGCGCTGATCCCAGAGCAGTAACTAGCATACATTCTCAGTCACCCATTATGATTAACCTGAAACACCTGAGACTAATCACCTGCACTGATTAATCAAATTAGTTAAAAGACTCTCACACTATTCTCAGTTGACGGCTGAGCTCGAGGTAACAGTGCTCATACTACCTTGTGCCCTGTGTTACCTACTGGCATTTCGGAGTTTTTAAGATCTGGATGGCTCAGTGCACTAAAGACTTACCTGCACCGAGCAACTTGATCCTTGGATTCGACATGTAAGCGAACTGCAATATACCTGCCTTGAATACTGACCTTGTATACTAGCTTGAGTCTGTAGCACTGGATGGAGTTAGAAGCGATCAGGAGATAGCCAACGAACCTGGTTTCACTTACCTGAGAGATTTACCTGTGTGTGACAAACCGTATAATGCTCTGATCTTAAGGAGGCTAGTTTGTGTTAGCGATCAGGAGAAGACTCAGTTTCATTAAACTAATTCCTGCTCATGCCTTGAGCCACTGTTTCAGTTTCCTTTGCTTATTGATGTGTTCAAAATAAACACCTTTTACTTTGAACTTACTTTGTCCTCTGAGTCCTGTGTTTGAGCGTTACAGGCAGCGATGATATAAAGTGTGAATCAATTAAACTTTTCAAAATCGTAGGCCTAGGTCATTTAGATTGAGCAAATAAATCCTTGCAGTGTTTAGTGGGGAAGCAGGAACTATTGGAACGTTGGGGTGGGTGAAGAAACATGAATGAATGAATAATATAGTGTGATGTACTTGGTTCAATAGTACTTTGCTGTTTAAAGCACAAAAGGAGACATTTGCACTTGCACGTTGCCAGTTAACGCCGCAATGCCGACAATGTGCCTCATTATATAATTCTGTAAATTGGTGGGGCAACTCGATAATTGTTCTCCACACTAAAAGAACCAAATAATCCTTTTAAACGCATTATTTGAATTTGTAACTTGTGATTTGAGAAAAAAACTAAAACATGTTTTTTTTATTCATTAAACATTTTCTTTTAATTAACGAATGTATGAAACATGGACCATTACTTTATTCAACATTTCTGTTACGCAGGCTCATTTAGTAAATTTAAGCATTTACATCATTTATATAATTGACTTTGTGTTATTGAGTTCTTGTTACTGAGTTGAAGTCATGATGGTGATAAAACGTAATCAAATATGTTTGGGGGGAAAAAATAGATTTGTTTTTCCTGTAGGGCAGGGGACAGGAAGATATTATTTCTAATCAGGAGTACACATTTAAATGTTTAAACTTGTGTGTACGTGAGCAATCTCCAGATCGCTAATGAAATCCATTAAGCGCTGCGGACTTACTGTAGGCAAGGACAAAGGTAAGGACTTGAGGTATGCATAGGCAGATGGCTTACATCAGGTGAATTCAAAGATCCAGGTGCTCGGTGCTCGTGAATATCTCAGTGCTCGTGAATATCACGTCCAGTTCTCAGTTTCTGAAAGACAGGTAAGTCTACAAGGTGAAGATAGAGAGAGCCTAGTTACCTCAAGCTCAGCCATCAACTGAATGGTTTGAAAGCGCGTCTTTTAACCAGTGTCCTAGATTAGTCTTAGGTGTTGCCAATCAGTAGTCAGGAGACTGAGAGCGGCTGTTGACGGCTGACTCGGGATCAGCTGACTGAGACGGCGTGACAAAAATAGACAATAATCCCTAGAAATTAAGTGTCCTCAAACATCAAGCCAGAGTCGAAAGCAGCAAGGAACCAAAACTCAATCTGTGACAGAATGGAGAAAAAACCTTGGGAGAATCCAGGCTCAGTTGGGGGGCTAGACGTAACAAATTAATTTATAGTTTAATGTATATATATTTGTTTACATACATGCTGAGAATAATTTTAACAGGACTTAAATCACTTATATGCATAACTGCATATTATATGTTAGCCACACATTTAACTATAATGCACTAATCACTCATTGTTCATGAATTTAGAATAACTATTAAATGGCTTATAGCTTCATATTAATGTTTGGTATGCGTGAGCTTCAATCTCATTGCTTGAAATGTTTCTTCCAACCAATACTTCATATTCGTGTTCGTGTATCAAATCATGTCCATCATTATACTCTGCAAGAGCGGGAAGGTTTGGACCATGTCACTGATAAGATTTATGATTTTGGGTAGGAGGAGTTGCAACTTGCAACCTTGCAACAAGCTCAAGACACAATTCAAATTTGCTCTTAGCCGATTGTAGTCTGGTTTTAACTATGCTCTGTGCTTTCACCTTTTGCGTTCTTTGAGAGCCATTCAAGCATGCTTTAGCCTGCATGCCTACTGCTGCCTAGTCATGATGAGAAGAAAACCCATCTAGTCTTGTTACTTCTATTTCTTTTATTGCATGAGAATACATGTAAGTTACGTTTTGCCTGCGATGTCTACAAATCTTTGACCGCATTGAATCAAACTTAAAATGGACCGCGACTCACTTCTCCTTCAGCCAACACACAATTATTGGCTTCCCAGGACTACCACGACAACTGACCTCCCAGCCAATCAGCAACCTTGGTAAAACCCTTTCTGACATCAAGGCAATGCAATTTCAAACCTCTTGTGAAATTTGTATAAGGTTTAACCTCATTGATGAACTCAATGCTAGGGTTAATCAAGTGATTGATGGTTCTATGCAATAGCACGTATTGCTATAAATTTGGGATTTCACATTTTCATTCTCTTGAACTCATTCCTTCCTCCTGCAACTTGTATGAATGTGTGTACGTGTGTTTATGTGTTAGTTAGTTTGTGTCTTAGGTTTGTCCAATAAAGCCATATTTATATTTAAAAGAAAAGTGTCTTGTGTTTTGTGCTTACAAGTTAATGTCTTATCTGCCAATCGTGCTTAGTAATAGTGTTTGCACTATATTTTGGATTTTAATATCCAGTGAAGTGTTGATGTGAATTGTGGATGACTCAGTGATCAGCCGTCAAACAGTGATTCTGTTCAAATTCCCTATAAAATCTTAAATGATTCTTGTCTGAGCTAATTTGTCTACATATGCCTTTCCCCCAGTGAGTCTTCTTGCACAGACACTGTGCAAGGTCAGGGAGGATGAGGAACAGGTCCTGGTGGTTGTGCTATGCTGGCCCACCTGGACCTGGATTTCAGAATTCATGCTCCTCATGACTGCCCCTCCCTGGTGCATACCTCTCAGCAGGGGCCTCTTCTCTTAGTAGTATGGCACCCACATCCAGATCTGTGGAACCTCCATGTGTGGCTCCTAGATGGGACGTGGCAGACGAGACAAATGTCCTTCATGTAGGCCAACACTAGCCTCTCAAGCATCTTCAAAACAACAAACGTTAAAGCAACAGGTCTGTAGTCATTTAGTCCTGTGATTTTTGGTTACTTGGATACAAGGATGATGTTGGTGCATTTGAAGCAGGATAGGACTTCACACAGTTCCAGTGATTTGCTGAAGATCAGTGTGAGGATGGTTGATAGCTGTACAACACAGGTTTTGAGGCAGGCTGGAGAGATACTATCTGGCTCTTTGGCTTTTCTGTTTGCTGAAGACTTTGCATACACCATCTTCACAGATCGTAAGTACAGACTTAGGTGGATGCAGAACCTGATTTTACTGAGTTTGATGTGTTCCTGGAACAACATTGGGATTAGCCAATCAGATGTGAAGAATCAGGTTAAAGTTTTTGTGAAGTTAAGGCTTACAATTAGTGTATGGTACTTGTACATCAGTGTCATTCATCTATCATTAAATACGATTTTAGGCATTACTCATGGCTAAGGTTAGATGTAGGTGGAGAGATATGGTCAAAACTAAAATTTTGGATTAAAATGTTGTCCCAGGGTCAACAAAATATGTTGACCCAGGAACACGTTGAACTCAGCAAAATCAGGATGTGTTGGATGTTTTGATGGCTGCGTTGTGCGACAGCCAGAGCAGGTGTGGGTTGTTAGACTTTTCAGACCTGCAGTAGAACTTGTTCAGGTCGCAGTGCTTGGGGATGGGGGCTTGTGTCTGGTGTTTGTGCTAATTGTGCTTTGCCACTCTTATCTCCCTATTTAGTGTTTATTTGGCCTGTTTGTACAAGGCTTTGTCCCCACTTCTGTAAATGTCCTTTTTGGCCTGGTAAAGCTGTTTTGAACTTACTATTTAAGAAAGGGGTTGACATACAATACTGGACACTGGAGACCACAAAACACAGGGCTTATAAACACAGGGACTAAACAAGGGAATTCAATCATAACCCACGGCAGAGGGGGTCTGAGGATTCAAGAGGCCATGGAGAGTCTGGGGACTCGGGAGGCCATGGCAGATCATTAATAAAGTTTCATCTTATATTATCATCCAATAATAATTTCAAAAACCCTACACAGCCTCTGCACTTTCAGAGGCTGGCTTCTGGAAGGTGTGTGCCCAAGCAGAAAGAATCCTGGCCTGTAAGGTTATAGAACCTGGCAAAAGTGGACGGCGAGGCCCATCCAGCCGCTGGACAAATGTCTGCAAAAGAAAAATACCATTAGATCACAACCAAAAGGGGGAGCCTTCGAGGGCCCTCAGGATTGTGGGCAGGTCCCATGTAATCTCTGTAAGGGGCCGAGGCGGTTTAGGACTCCTGGATCCCTTTAGAAATTGATTAACCAAGTTGTTCCTGCCCATTGACTTGTCAGATATAAGAGCGTGGAGTAGCTGTTACATAGACCTTGAGCACAGAAGGGGAATAGCTCTTATCCAAACAACTCTTGGAGAAAGGACAATATCTCCAATATATTACAAGAAACTGGGTCTTTGCTTCTGTTTGTGCACACTGTGGAGAAGAGCATAAAGGAGAGGCATCTCATAGACAGGGCTCTAGCTTTTGTGATAGTATTTAGGACATTCTTGGGGAGTTCTGCGGGCACTCATCAAGAGTCCAGATGTGCAGAGCTGGGGGTGCCAAATGGTCCTGTTCACCTGACAGAGGTTTTAATACCTGGGGGATCCAGGCGATCAGGGGAAAAGCATAAAGAAGGAGGTTTGGCCAATTGTGGGCCAATGCTTCTCTGGACTTCGAATATAATTTGGGCAATGAGAGTTGTCTTTTGATGCAAAGAAGTCCACCTCTGTCTTGCCCAAGTTCTCACAGATTTTCTGAACCATTTGCGGATGGTGCATCCACTCCTCTGAGGGGACATTGTTCTGAGATAGCATGTCTTCTCCTTGGTTCAACAAGCCAGGCAGAGGTGTGGCCCCCAATGGACATAAATTGAAATGAGCCTATTCTAAGAGGCATTTTACCATCTCAAAGGTGCTCTGAAGTGAGCCCGCCTTGACGAATTATATAAACCACTACTGTCATGCTATTTGCAGACCGCAAAATGGTGCCCCCTCAGGTCTGATATAAAGGACTCAGCATTTCAAGGACTTTAATGTGAAGACTTCATTCTGTGTCCGACCCATGTTGGATGTGCCGTTGGAGTCCATGAGGACTGGCCCAGTGGATTTGCTCCCACTGTAATCCTCAGAAGTAGGCATGTCCAGCTGTCTCTGTGCAGCCTCCTTTTGGCACCTGTCTAGGGGTGGTTTCCCTATAGTGGTTCAAGCTGTAGGACTGCCAAGTGACTAAAGAAATGTTATCAACACGATGGTATAAAACTGTACATTTCAAGTCTTTTACCATCCACTACCACTTATACCAATGACGGAAATAAGTGCAGTTAGAATAGCTAAACATGTGGGAAAGCGTTGCTATTAAGTGACTATATTGTATTGCAACAGGTAGTTTCGAATCATCAGGTACTTTTAAATCAAGACAAGTTAGCACATAATTTATAAACGAAATGGTTTAAAAACAGTATTTTGTTATGGTTATACTTGAATTGGTTACAAAATAAATGGAGTTTAATTGTACCCAGTATGTATGTAAAATATTACCTTAGATAAAGAGAGAGTGAGAGAGAGAGGTGTAGAGAGAAAGAAAAAAAGGAAGTAAGGGCAGAGCACCAAGAAGAGCTCCAGCAAAGAAAAGAGGCAGCCAAGAAAAGAAGACAGAGCAACAGTTACAATTGCCTTCCTTGACCATGTGACTAAAACCAAATGTGAGACATTCCAACTGACCAATCAGCAGATTACAGCTTCACCCACTGTCCAAAAGCTGTGACAATTAGAAGACCCCCGATGTATACACATGTTGGCCTACAGGCCTTGATCACTGTCAGCACCCCTGTGCCTTCAGGAATGCCAAATGGTAAGAAAAGTAGAAGTCTTTGATTATTTTTTACCTTAAACCTGTGTAAAGGCTGTGGAGTTCTGTTGGACATACTGTGGTGTTTGTGGTAAGGGTGAGCCTTTTTGGCTTCTGCCAGTGGTTGGTCTGAAACCTGGGTCTGTTGCCATGGTGACTGGTCTGTCATCTGCTGGCTAGTGACTTTCTGTAGAAGGGTCTTACATTGTGGCAATGCCGGGTGCCTCCCGGTGCCTGCTTTGGATTAATTAATCAGTTTATCTCTAAGAACACTAGCCCTACTTGGAGCAGCAACACAGTCTCACTCCCAACTTGGCGTTGTTTTTGAAATTCATGTTTTCAAGTTTTCAATTGTTTGTCTTAATTTAATGATTTGAATATGTTTGTTAAGAAACATAAATACATTTTATATAAATTTATACTTTCATTGGAGCACCCACCCCTACACTAAACCTACCCATATAAAACCAAAGTCTCTTTAAGACAAGTCATGTCACTCGGCGGCCATCTTTGAAATGCCTCTTGGGCACCCAAGTGCATCTCTTTGAATAGGAAAAACATCAAATACTAATGAACTAATGAAATCTCACAACAACTGTGTAATAAATGTTGTTTCTTATGCTCAAAAAGCGTTATAAAAAGCTTATTTCTCAGGCAAGATCAGTCAGTACACATGCACTGTCCTAGGCACATGTCTCAGAATGCTAAATGTTTCTACAGCAACAGGAACTTCTAATGGCAGATGCATTGATGCGCTGACTTTACAAATCAGTGGGGTTTTCTGTGATTTATCAGCGATGCGTTTTCCCCCATTTAAAACTATACGAGTGACACATCTTGGGTATTCTATAGTCTTTGATAAAACACACACAGGCAAATATAAGTGCAGACACGGGTAATATAAAAGCAATATAAAAGCGTTACAAACAAGTCGTGTTGTATTCTAAGTCTTTCTGAAGCCATACAGTGCTTTATGCAAAGAACAAGGTTTTAACCACTGAAAATGAATGCACTTACCCTTAAACATACCCAAGTATGTCACATAACCTGCTCTCTGGAATACTCCCTATGCACTGACACAGCTGGTAAAGATTTTTGTTTTTGTCAGTATGTGCCAGTTAAAGAAACCCTTTAATTTCTGTTTAGGCAGACAGTGAGGCAAAAGTACAACCAGTCAAAACGTCTGATTTAGTTGTTGCTGATAGCCTCGTGGGCAGTGCAGTGACGCACAGCTACGTTTCGATTTCGAATCCTGACTCAAGAACCTTTTCTGAACCCATCCCCTCTTTCCCACTTTGCTTCCAGTCAGTTATAATCTGTCCTACCATAACAAAAGGTGGAAATGCCTAAATAAATCTTAAAAAAAAAAAAAAGTTTGATTGTGTTGACAGAGTAATAGAAAGAATGGCACATGCATCAAGCAAAATGCCATCTTTCATAGGCATCCATCATAATTATCAATTATCCAATTATCTTGTGCCATCCTATGACAAATCCTGGCAGTTTATACGACCCTAGGTGAGATTCTGCCACACAATCACTCTTAGTAGACCCAGTGGATCTTATTTTACTGTGTAGAGATAAGGACTAACTTGTCAAACTTGGTCCTTTCAAGAACGGTTGCAGATCTGAAATATTTAGAGTAATCTGGATTTCAGTCTGATGGCACTATTATTAAAGCAGGACGTATTGCCATTTGTGGGTATATTCTTTGGTCTTATTGTATGGGTGTTTTTTTTTTTAAGCTTCAGTAACAGCAAGTATTTCTGTTGGTACTGTCTAATTGACAGAGACAACTTTTAAATCTTGGCTTAAAAAGAACAAACTAATTATGCACATAGTGTCAGCCCACAACTTCTGATCAATTCCTTTCAATTCTGCTTTAAGTTCCCTTTTTTCATGTGTGTGGAGGGATTACCTCCATAAATTAAGGCTCTAGTCCTATCTAGTTTGTGACCAGTTATTTCCTCCTAAGATCCAGTCTGTTAGTGAAGTGCATAAACACACTGGCCAGCTATGCAACACAAGGGCAGTGCAATAAGGCAATAATGCAATAAGGGCAGGTTACTGTGTCACTGAGTAATTTTGAAGTATCAGTGGTTGTTTATAAAGGAACCAAATATACCAATGGCCTTGTTGTTGTAGACCACAACATTTGTGGGTATATCTCAGGAAAAATGTCAGTGATACTCAGTACAAACGATGTCTACTTTGTTATTGAACTGTATGAATTTGTGCTTTTTGTTCAACCTTGGAGTTCACTCTTTTCACAGCTCTGATCCAATGCATGTGTTTTAATGATGACCATCTCTTGGATTACTGTCCTCCTCCAGTGTAAGGTGGCAGAGCTTTCTGTGCTGTGATTCCATCACTAAGTGTACTCTTTTTGACTTCGGACACGGAGCTGATTCAACAAGAATTAAAAACAGAGCCATCGCATTATTTAACATGAACAGATGTGGTAGAAGATGTAGTGAATCATCTTTGTTTTGTGGTAGGTGTTCAGAAGACACAGGACCTTGTGCAAGCAGAGCTGACAGATCTTCAGTCATATACATGTCAAATACATGTTTCATAATTTTTTTTGGCCCTATTTTATACGTTCATTAATTTATTTTTTGCAGAACACTCACAACAGAAACAATTTACATACAGCTATTTCATGTGCAGATATTATGAAAGCTATTATAGAAGTCCTACAAAATTTTAAATAAATAAATAATATTAGAGTTTAAAACTTTTTACATTTTCTCTGTTCAAAGGATGGGATATATTTTAATAGATTTGTAGTATGTATATATATATATATATATATATATATATATAAATTAGTGCTGTCAAACAATTATCCGCATCCAAAATAAAAGTTTTTTCTTTACATAATATATCCGTTTTAGCTGTGTTTCTTTATTATGTTTATATTAAAACACACATGTACAGTATATATTTTCAAAGTATTTACTTGTAAATGCATTTATATATTTATTTTCTTATATTTGATATTGTATCTAAATATATTTCATATATAAACATAACATATTTTCATTAAATATATACATGCAAGTGTTTGTATTTATATATACACAGTACCTACAAATATCTTATGTAAAGAAAAACTTTTATTTTGGATGCGATTAATCGTTTGACAGCACTAATATATATATACATACAATTTAAAAAATATCTATTGTGGTCATGTGATATAAATGTTTTGCCAATTTCAATAAAATATGCTAATTGCTAAAATACACTGCCGTTGTTCATTTTATGTATCTGTTTTTATTTATTTTGTTTATGTTTGTGTTTAATACTGTAAAGTAAAAAAGATTATATTACACACACACACACACACACACACACACACACACACATATATATATATATATATATATATATATGTGTGTGTGTGTGTGTGTGTGTGTGTGTGTGTGTGTAATATAATCTTTTTTACTTTACAGTATTAAACACAAACATAAACAAAATAAATAAAAACAGATACATAAAATGAACAACGGCAGTGTATTTTAGCAATTAGCATATTTTATTGAAATTGGCAAAACATTTATATCACATGACCACAATAGATATTTTTTAAATTGTATGTATATATATATTAGTGCTGTCAAACGATTAATCGCATCCAAAATAAAAGTTTTTCTTTACATAAGATATTTGTAGGTACTGTGTATATATAAATACAAACACTTGCATGTATATATTTAATGAAAATATGTTATGTTTATATATGAAATATATTTAGATACAATATCAAATATAAGAAAATAAATATATAAATGCATTTACAAGTAAATACTTTGAAAATATATACTGTACATGTGTGTTTTAATATAAACATAATAAAGAAACACAGCTAAAACGGATATATTATGTAAAGAAAAAACTTTTATTTTGGATGCGGATAATTGTTTGACAGCACTAATTTATATATATATATATATATATATATATATATACATACTACAAATCTATTAAAATATATCCCATCCTTTGAACAGAGAAAATGTAAAAAGTTTTAAACTCTAATATTATTTATTTATTTAAAATTTTGTAGGACTTCTATAATAGCTTTCATAATATCTGCACATGAAATAGCTGTATGTAAATTGTTTCTGTTGTGAGTGTTCTGCAAAAAATAAATTAATGAACGTATAAAATAGGGCCAAAAAAAATTATGAAACATGTATTTGACATGTATATGACTGAAGATCTGTCAGCTCTGCTTGCACAAGGTCCTGTGTCTTCTGAACACCTACCACAAAACAAAGATGATTCACTACATCTTCTACCACATCTGTTCATGTTAAATAATGCGATGGCTCTGTTTTTAATTCTTGTTGAATCAGCTCCGTGTCCGAAGTCAAAAAGAGTACACTTAGTGATGGAATCACAGCACAGAAAGCTCTGCCACCTTACACTGGAGGAGGACAGTAATCCAAGAGATGGTCATCATTAAAACACATGCATTGGATCAGAGCTGTGAAAAGAGTGAACTCCAAGGTTGAACAAAAAGCACAAATTCATACAGTTCAATAACAAAGTAGACATCGTTTGTACTGAGTATCACTGACATTTTTCCTGAGATATACCCACAAATGTTGTGGTCTACAACAACAAGGCCATTGGTATATTTGGTTCCTTTATAAACAACCACTGATACTTCAAAATTACTCAGTGACACAGTAACCTGCCCTTATTGCATTATTGCCTTATTGCACTGCCCTTGTGTTGCATAGCTGGCCAGTGTGTTTATGCACTTCACTAACAGACTGGATCTTAGGAGGAAATAACTGGTCACAAACTAGATAGGACTAGAGCCTTAATTTATGGAGGTAATCCCTCCACACACATGAAAAAAGGGAACTTAAAGCAGAATTGAAAGGAATTGATCAGAAGTTGTGGGCTGACACTATGTGCATAATTAGTTTGTTCTTTTTAAGCCAAGATTTAAAAGTTGTCTCTGTCAATTAGACAGTACCAACAGAAATACTTGCTGTTACTGAAGCTTAAAAAAAAAAACACCCATACAATAAGACCAAAGAATATACCCACAAATGGCAATACGTCCTGCTTTAATAATAGTGCCATCAGACTGAAATCCAGATTACTCTAAATATTTCAGATCTGCAACCGTTCTTGAAAGGACCAAGTTTGACAAGTTAGTCCTTATCTCTACACAGTAAAATAAGATCCACTGGGTCTACTAAGAGTGATTGTGTGGCAGAATCTCACCTAGGGTCGTATAAACTGCCAGGATTTGTCATAGGATGGCACAAGATAATTGGATAATTGATAATTATGATGGATGCCTATGAAAGATGGCATTTTGCTTGATGCATGTGCCATTCTTTCTATTACTCTGTCAACACAATCAAACTTTTTTTTTTTTTTAAGATTTATTTAGGCATTTCCACCTTTTGTTATGGTAGGACAGATTATAACTGACTGGAAGCAAAGTGGGAAAGAGGGGATGGGTTCAGAAAAGGTTCTTGAGTCAGGATTCGAAATCGAAACGTAGCTGTGCGTCACTGCACTGCCCACGAGGCTATCAGCAACAACTAAATCAGACGTTTTGACTGGTTGTACTTTTGCCTCACTGTCTGCCTAAACAGAAATTAAAGGGTTTCTTTAACTGGCACATACTGACAAAAACAAAAATCTTTACCAGCTGTGTCAGTGCATAGGGAGTATTCCAGAGAGCAGGTTATGTGACATACTTGGGTATGTTTAAGGGTAAGTGCATTCATTTTCAGTGGTTAAAACCTTGTTCTTTGCATAAAGCACTGTATGGCTTCAGAAAGACTTAGAATACAACACGACTTGTTTGTAACGCTTTTATATTGCTTTTATATTACCCGTGTCTGCACTTATATTTGCCTGTGTGTGTTTTATCAAAGACTATAGAATACCCAAGATGTGTCACTCGTATAGTTTTAAATGGGGGAAAACGCATCGCTGATAAATCACAGAAAACCCCACTGATTTGTAAAGTCAGCGCATCAATGCATCTGCCATTAGAAGTTCCTGTTGCTGTAGAAACATTTAGCATTCTGAGACATGTGCCTAGGACAGTGCATGTGTACTGACTGATCTTGCCTGAGAAATAAGCTTTTTATAACGCTTTTTGAGCATAAGAAACAACATTTATTACACAGTTGTTGTGAGATTTCATTAGTTCATTAGTATTTGATGTTTTTCCTATTCAAAGAGATGCACTTGGGTGCCCAAGAGGCATTTCAAAGATGGCCGCCGAGTGACATGACTTGTCTTAAAGAGACTTTGGTTTTATATGGGTAGGTTTAGTGTAGGGGTGGGTGCTCCAATGAAAGTATAAATTTATATAAAATGTATTTATGTTTCTTAACAAACATATTCAAATCATTAAATTAAGACAAACAATTGAAAACTTGAAAACATGAATTTCAAAAACAACGCCAAGTTGGGAGTGAGACTGTGTTGCTGCTCCAAGTAGGGCTAGTGTTCTTAGAGATAAACTGATTAATTAATCCAAAGCAGGCACCGGGAGGCACCCGGCATTGCCACAATGTAAGACCCTTCTACAGAAAGTCACTAGCCAGCAGATGACAGACCAGTCACCATGGCAACAGACCCAGGTTTCAGACCAACCACTGGCAGAAGCCAAAAAGGCTCACCCTTACCACAAACACCACAGTATGTCCAACAGAACTCCACAGCCTTTACACAGGTTTAAGGTAAAAAATAATCAAAGACTTCTACTTTTCTTACCATTTGGCATTCCTGAAGGCACAGGGGTGCTGACAGTGATCAAGGCCTGTAGGCCAACATGTGTATACATCGGGGGTCTTCTAATTGTCACAGCTTTTGGACAGTGGGTGAAGCTGTAATCTGCTGATTGGTCAGTTGGAATGTCTCACATTTGGTTTTAGTCACATGGTCAAGGAAGGCAATTGTAACTGTTGCTCTGTCTTCTTTTCTTGGCTGCCTCTTTTCTTTGCTGGAGCTCTTCTTGGTGCTCTGCCCTTACTTCCTTTTTTTCTTTCTCTCTACACCTCTCTCTCTCACTCTCTCTTTATCTAAGGTAATATTTTACATACATACTGGGTACAATTAAACTCCATTTATTTTGTAACCAATTCAAGTATAACCATAACAAAATACTGTTTTTAAACCATTTCGTTTATAAATTATGTGCTAACTTGTCTTGATTTAAAAGTACCTGATGATTCGAAACTACCTGTTGCAATACAATATAGTCACTTAATAGCAACGCTTTCCCACATGTTTAGCTATTCTAACTGCACTTATTTCCGTCATTGGTATAAGTGGTAGTGGATGGTAAAAGACTTGAAATGTACAGTTTTATACCATCGTGTTGATAACATTTCTTTAGTCACTTGGCAGTCCTACAGCTTGAACCACTATAGGGAAACCACCCCTAGACAGGTGCCAAAAGGAGGCTGCACAGAGACAGCTGGACATGCCTACTTCTGAGGATTACAGTGGGAGCAAATCCACTGGGCCAGTCCTCATGGACTCCAACGGCACATCCAACATGGGTCGGACACAGAATGAAGTCTTCACATTAAAGTCCTTGAAATGCTGAGTCCTTTATATCAGACCTGAGGGGGCACCATTTTGCGGTCTGCAAATAGCATGACAGTAGTGGTTTATATAATTCGTCAAGGCGGGCTCACTTCAGAGCACCTTTGAGATGGTAAAATGCCTCTTAGAATAGGCTCATTTCAATTTATGTCCATTGGGGGCCACACCTCTGCCTGGCTTGTTGAACCAAGGAGAAGACATGCTATCTCAGAACAATGTCCCCTCAGAGGAGTGGATGCACCATCCGCAAATGGTTCAGAAAATCTGTGAGAACTTGGGCAAGACAGAGGTGGACTTCTTTGCATCAAAAGACAACTCTCATTGCCCAAATTATATTCGAAGTCCAGAGAAGCATTGGCCCACAATTGGCCAAACCTCCTTCTTTATGCTTTTCCCCTGATCGCCTGGATCCCCCAGGTATTAAAACCTCTGTCAGGTGAACAGGACCATTTGGCACCCCCAGCTCTGCACATCTGGACTCTTGATGAGTGCCCGCAGAACTCCCCAAGAATGTCCTAAATACTATCACAAAAGCTAGAGCCCTGTCTATGAGATGCCTCTCCTTTATGCTCTTCTCCACAGTGTGCACAAACAGAAGCAAAGACCCAGTTTCTTGTAATATATTGGAGATATTGTCCTTTCTCCAAGAGTTGTTTGGATAAGAGCTATTCCCCTTCTGTGCTCAAGGTCTATGTAACAGCTACTCCACGCTCTTATATCTGACAAGTCAATGGGCAGGAACAACTTGGTTAATCAATTTCTAAAGGGATCCAGGAGTCCTAAACCGCCTCGGCCCCTTACAGAGATTACATGGGACCTGCCCACAATCCTGAGGGCCCTCGAAGGCTCCCCCTTTTGGTTGTGATCTAATGGTATTTTTCTTTTGCAGACATTTGTCCAGCGGCTGGATGGGCCTCGCCGTCCACTTTTGCCAGGTTCTATAACCTTACAGGCCAGGATTCTTTCTGCTTGGGCACACACCTTCCAGAAGCCAGCCTCTGAAAGTGCAGAGGCTGTGTAGGGTTTTTGAAATTATTATTGGATGATAATATAAGATGAAACTTTATTAATGATCTGCCATGGCCTCCCGAGTCCCCAGACTCTCCATGGCCTCTTGAATCCTCAGACCCCCTCTGCCGTGGGTTATGATTGAATTCCCTTGTTTAGTCCCTGTGTTTATAAGCCCTGTGTTTTGTGGTCTCCAGTGTCCAGTATTGTATGTCAACCCCTTTCTTAAATAGTAAGTTCAAAACAGCTTTACCAGGCCAAAAAGGACATTTACAGAAGTGGGGACAAAGCCTTGTACAAACAGGCCAAATAAACACTAAATAGGGAGATAAGAGTGGCAAAGCACAATTAGCACAAACACCAGACACAAGCCCCCATCCCCAAGCACTGCGACCTGAACAAGTTCTACTGCAGGTCTGAAAAGTCTAACAACCCACACCTGCTCTGGCTGTCGCACAACGCAGCCATCAAAACATCCAACACATCCTGATTTTGCTGAGTTCAACGTGTTCCTGGGTCAACATATTTTGTTGACCCTGGGACAACATTTTAATCCAAAATTTTAGTTTTGACCATATCTCTCCACCTACATCTAACCTTAGCCATGAGTAATGCCTAAAATCGTATTTAATGATAGATGAATGACACTGATGTACAAGTACCATACACTAATTGTAAGCCTTAACTTCACAAAAACTTTAACCTGATTCTTCACATCTGATTGGCTAATCCCAATGTTGTTCCAGGAACACATCAAACTCAGTAAAATCAGGTTCTGCATCCACCTAAGTCTGTACTTACGATCTGTGAAGATGGTGTATGCAAAGTCTTCAGCAAACAGAAAAGCCAAAGAGCCAGATAGTATCTCTCCAGCCTGCCTCAAAACCTGTGTTGTACAGCTATCAACCATCCTCACACTGATCTTCAGCAAATCACTGGAACTGTGTGAAGTCCTATCCTGCTTCAAATGCACCAACATCATCCTTGTATCCAAGTAACCAAAAATCACAGGACTAAATGACTACAGACCTGTTGCTTTAACGTTTGTTGTTTTGAAGATGCTTGAGAGGCTAGTGTTGGCCTACATGAAGGACATTTGTCTCGTCTGCCACGTCCCATCTAGGAGCCACACATGGAGGTTCCACAGATCTGGATGTGGGTGCCATACTACTAAGAGAAGAGGCCCCTGCTGAGAGGTATGCACCAGGGAGGGGCAGTCATGAGGAGCATGAATTCTGAAATCCAGGTCCAGGTGGGCCAGCATAGCACAACCACCAGGACCTGTTCCTCATCCTCCCTGACCTTGCACAGTGTCTGTGCAAGAAGACTCACTGGGGGAAAGGCATATGTAGACAAATTAGCTCAGACAAGAATCATTTAAGATTTTATAGGGAATTTGAACAGAATCACTGTTTGACGGCTGATCACTGAGTCATCCACAATTCACATCAACACTTCACTGGATATTAAAATCCAAAATATAGTGCAAACACTATTACTAAGCACGATTGGCAGATAAGACATTAACTTGTAAGCACAAAACACAAGACACTTTTCTTTTAAATATAAATATGGCTTTATTGGACAAACCTAAGACACAAACTAACTAACACATAAACACACGTACACACATTCATACAAGTTGCAGGAGGAAGGAATGAGTTCAAGAGAATGAAAATGTGAAATCCCAAATTTATAGCAATACGTGCTATTGCATAGAACCATCAATCACTTGATTAACCCTAGCATTGAGTTCATCAATGAGGTTAAACCTTATACAAATTTCACAAGAGGTTTGAAATTGCATTGCCTTGATGTCAGAAAGGGTTTTACCAAGGTTGCTGATTGGCTGGGAGGTCAGTTGTCGTGGTAGTCCTGGGAAGCCAATAATTGTGTGTTGGCTGAAGGAGAAGTGAGTCGCGGTCCATTTTAAGTTTGATTCAATGCGGTCAAAGATTTGTAGACATCGCAGGCAAAACGTAACTTACATGTATTCTCATGCAATAAAAGAAATAGAAGTAACAAGACTAGATGGGTTTTCTTCTCATCATGACTAGGCAGCAGTAGGCATGCAGGCTAAAGCATGCTTGAATGGCTCTCAAAGAACGCAAAAGGTGAAAGCACAGAGCATAGTTAAAACCAGACTACAATCGGCTAAGAGCAAATTTGAATTGTGTCTTGAGCTTGTTGCAAGGTTGCAAGTTGCAACTCCTCCTACCCAAAATCATAAATCTTATCAGTGACATGGTCCAAACCTTCCCGCTCTTGCAGAGTATAATGATGGACATGATTTGATACACGAACACGAATATGAAGTATTGGTTGGAAGAAACATTTCAAGCAATGAGATTGAAGCTCACGCATACCAAACATTAATATGAAGCTATAAGCCATTTAATAGTTATTCTAAATTCATGAACAATGAGTGATTAGTGCATTATAGTTAAATGTGTGGCTAACATATAATATGCAGTTATGCATATAAGTGATTTAAGTCCTGTTAAAATTATTCTCAGCATGTATGTAAACAAATATATATACATTAAACTATAAATTAATTTGTTACGTCTAGCCCCCCAACTGAGCCTGGATTCTCCCAAGGTTTTTTCTCCATTCTGTCACAGATTGAGTTTTGGTTCCTTGCTGCTTTCGACTCTGGCTTGATGTTTGAGGACACTTAATTTCTAGGGATTATTGTCTATTTTTGTCACGCCGTCTCAGTCAGCTGATCCCGAGTCAGCCGTCAACAGCCGCTCTCAGTCTCCTGACTACTGATTGGCAACACCTAAGACTAATCTAGGACACTGGTTAAAAGACGCGCTTTCAAACCATTCAGTTGATGGCTGAGCTTGAGGTAACTAGGCTCTCTCTATCTTCACCTTGTAGACTTACCTGTCTTTCAGAAACTGAGAACTGGACGTGATATTCACGAGCACTGAGATATTCACGAGCACCGAGCACCTGGATCTTTGAATTCACCTGATGTAAGCCATCTGCCTATGCATACCTCAAGTCCTTACCTTTGTCCTTGCCTACAGTAAGTCCGCAGCGCTTAATGGATTTCATTAGCGATCTGGAGATTGCTCACGTACACACAAGTTTAAACATTTAAATGTGTACTCCTGATTAGAAATAATATCTTCCTGTCCCCTGCCCTACAGGAAAAACAAATCTATTTTTTCCCCCCAAACATATTTGATTACGTTTTATCACCATCATGACTTCAACTCAGTAACAAGAACTCAATAACACAAAGTCAATTATATAAATGATGTAAATGCTTAAATTTACTAAATGAGCCTGCGTAACAGAAATGTTGAATAAAGTAATGGTCCATGTTTCATACATTCGTTAATTAAAAGAAAATGTTTAATGAATAAAAAAAACATGTTTTAGTTTTTTTCTCAAATCACAAGTTACAAATTCAAATAATGCGTTTAAAAGGATTATTTGGTTCTTTTAGTGTGGAGAACAATTATCGAGTTGCCCCACCAATTTACAGAATTATATAATGAGGCACATTGTCGGCATTGCGGCGTTAACTGGCAACGTGCAAGTGCAAATGTCTCCTTTTGTGCTTTAAACAGCAAAGTACTATTGAACCAAGTACATCACACTATATTATTCATTCATTCATGTTTCTTCACCCACCCCAACGTTCCAATAGTTCCTGCTTCCCCACTAAACACTGCAAGGATTTATTTGCTCAATCTAAATGACCTAGGCCTACGATTTTGAAAAGTTTAATTGATTCACACTTTATATCATCGCTGCCTGTAACGCTCAAACACAGGACTCAGAGGACAAAGTAAGTT
>JAUCMU010016272.1:0-20222 GCA_032275025.1 Enteromius treurensis | reverse complement strand
TCTCAAAACGAAATTTGACCAATCAGCTTCCAGCAAGTTGACACATGTCTGATGCAATAAAGCCACTCCCCCAGCTTTTCTTACTCCAAATTAAAGGACTCTACATAAAAACATTAATAGATCGTTAAAATCTTGATGTGAGAATGTTTAAATTCTTTATATTGTTCAATCTTTAATCTTTGGTGTGAATTACACTGACTCTCTCACGAGAAGTGAATCAAAGTTTCAAGGCATGTGATTGGCTGCTCATTGCTGATGTCACACTTTCATGTGCACGTGCTATATTAACTCAGGATCAAGCCTGAATTGACAGAGAAAGTTGATGACCAGCTTCATGGTACCAACAAACCCACATTGGAGTGGTTTGGTTTTGTCAACTCAAAACTAATTCTGTAACCCTGAGTTTCTTTATCATGGTACAGGCCACAGTTCAGCACCATTAATTAAAAATGACTGACACATAATTGACAATATTCTTTATTGACTCATGAAAGTTTCTTACTTTCAATACTTACTTCCATGAATCTTTAAAACTGACCAATCAGAACATTCACAATTTTTCAACAAACTTTATTCATGGATTTTCTTTGCATTTCATTCAACACATCAAAATAAACGTCAGGACTTACACATCATCTTGAGTCCTGCAAGATGACTTCATTATCAGTCATTACTAAGTCTTGACAAGTGCTTGACTGCATAAGGTGATACCCCACAGAAAAAAAACTTAAAACATACAAACTACAAATGGACAACCATTGTAGTACATCATATAGTCACTTGTCATAAGCCAAAAATGAACAGCAGCCGCCAGGGCAGCACAAAGGTGAATACCGTGGCCACATTCAAGTAAAATGGGCTGTGAATGGTATCTTTGGATTGGTGGGGAAAGTTGGTGGCACATTATGTGTGCACACAGCATGTATTGGGTTTGATTAGGTCTGAAATAGGCTACCAACAATAGCTGAATAGACATCAAATACACAAGCTTTGACAATGGCTAATACTACACACAACACAAATACTGCTACACACACACAAGAATAGCAAGCCACAGTTCATAATTCATATTCGTGACGCATATGAGGTCCATGGTCCTTATAGGGTTAATTAACATTAAAAGTGTCAAGAGATTAAAAGAAAATGAAATATCAGTCGTGAAAATAATATCACAATGCAATGCAAAAATACATCATTCAATGAAATTTCAAAAATGGTTTCATTGCTGTTGAAAAATAGAATTTCTTAATTTTCATTTTAATTTCTGGGTGAACTGTTGGAAAATTCTTCCCGACATTCACTCACGACAATCATGTAAAGCCCATTTCCAGAGGAAAAAAAAAGCGTTGTTAAATAAAAATTATGAGACAAAGTCAATATTATAGTCAATTATGAGATAAAAAAGCAAAATTATGATAAAGTCGGAAAAATATTTTGTCAGGTTTTATAAAAAAAAATTTTGTCAGTATTGTTTTGTATTTCTATTTAGCTTTAATTTATTCGTATTTGAGTTTTCAGTAATGACCTTTTAATATATATATTTTTTTAATAACTTATTTATTATGCCAGGTTGTTTTTGTTATTTTTTAGTTACCAATAAAAATATGTTTTACTTTTAATTTTAATATATATTTTTTTTATTTCAGTTTTCAATGACTTAATTATGACCAAATTATGACTTAATGACTTAATTATGCCATAATTATGATTTACCAAAGCGTTTATTTTTTAAATATGTGGCAAAAATGGGCTTACCTACAATCTTTAAGTCTATAAAGGACACGAACAATGTTTTCCCTGTAATAGCTACAGAAGCTGTGTTGCTTCTACAGATGCAGCATGGGAAATCCATGCCCTCAATCACAAGCACAGCTCAAGGAAACACTTTGAAAATTGCATATTAAAGCAGCTGACATGCACAACAGCGAAAAGCAATTTCTCTGTCTGTCATAAACTCCTTCATTCTTCGATACCGCAGGAACAATAAGAGCTTTCATAACAAACAAGACATCAGCATAGGAAACACAAACACAAAATTCATTATAAATGGAGGAAATATTTTCGGCTTGTGCAACCGAGGAAGAAAACACAGAGAAGAGCGCTACAGTATTTACATTTACATTCCGTCTGATGAACAGCCGTACATACACTGACCCTGCAGTGACACTGTGTAGCTGTCAGTGTCTAGCTCGCTAATGCTACAAGTGTGGTAAGAGTGAGAAACGATGCATTAGATTTGGTCAAGAGATATGTTTTTACGGGATTTATACTGATCGGACCTTCCATTTGCACAATATGTACAGATCATGTGTAAATTTGATTGAAATGTAGGCTTAGCTGTCTATATGACATATATTACTTCATGCTAACTTTTTAAAGGAATAGTTGAAGAAGTGACTTTTTATTGTATTTTCCCCCCACACTATGGAAATCAATAGCCACCAGCAACTTTTTGGTTAACAACATTCTTCAAAATATCTTCTTTTATGATCAACATTAGAATTTAACTCAAATTTGGTGAGTTTTGGTGGGAGTTAACTATAACACTGCTGTAAGTGATTAAAAACTTATATTAATTTGGGATTCTTTTAGTAAATTATAACAAAACGTACATTTTTGAATGACCAACAAGTTCAACATAAACCACAAACTTTTTTGGCATACTAATAACTTCATCGGGTGACCACCTCATGTGCTGTATATCAAAAAAAAAAAAAAAGTGAAGGTGCAATGTTTTCATCAACATACCAGAGTTTTCAAAGTTCCAGGATTCGACTTTGGGATTCAATTAATGCTACTCTCAAGGCCAGCTTGATCGTGGTGGAAGACAAATGCTGACAACTGGAAGCTGTCGCATACAGCAAGAGATATCACCAGCAACTTCAAAGACTTCAAGGGGTCGAAATGAAAAATCGGCAATGCTAATGCCTGGCTGAAACAGCTGATCCTATCTCACACAAACCTAATGCAGCCTATATAAATGCTATTGACTCCAGCTCCGTGTGTTTTCGATGCATCTTCATGAGGATTGTATAAGAAACAGCATGACGTTGTGCTGATTTGAAGGTGACTCTTCCATTCAAAGAATCTCAATCCTTAGTCATCAAGCTGGGGAGTGGAGATCTATATTGCACTGTGAGCATACGGGTCCTCAAACACAGGCTGCTCTTCGATGCCTCTCGCAAACAGCTTGATTAACTGGCAGTGGACCCTAAGACAGAGAAAGACTTGTGATTTTGTTACATTTTCTACTCAAAATGACAAAAATGAACCAACAAATGTGACCATAATTGTGTATTGTGTTCCTAGCTATTGAAGTCTCTGTGTTCGGACTGCTAATTATGTAGAGATATCTACATATGTAGAGAGATCAACACAATCCCAATTTGTACGTATTTTATGAGTTGGTAATCTCGTGGTAATTTATATGACCCCACTCGCATGATTTTGTACGATTCGTCAAATATCCAATTAACTTTATTTTGACTCATGAAGCTCGTATCAGAGCGACCCCACATGAAGTGCAATGCTGTACCGGGTGAGCTACTGAGCAAGTTTACCATGTCAGACAAGCCATATATGGAGTTGGTTACGTAATTCAAATAGGAACATGATTTTTTTTTTGAGATCATAAAATGGTTTTATACAAGGTCCCTTTATTAACTGATGGTTTTCCCCATAACAGTGTTCATTTCATCTAGAAACTGCAGGGATTTCAATGTAAAAGCCCATTTTTGGTGTTTCGAATATCCTAATTAACTGTTTAATTTGCTCAATATTTCAACAGAAGTGTAACATTTAAGTATAGAGGTTCATTTAAATCCCCAACCTAAACGATTTGCAATAGTAACACTGATGCTTGCCTTAGCAAGCACCACTAATGCGTTGTGTCCTAGACTAAAACAAAGTACGAGCAAGTGCTGGTAAGCAATAAATGCTATGTCGTGTTAAGTAAAAAGTTTTGTAGTTAAAAGCATGCGCTCTTAGGAGGTTCGGGGGCTCTTTAATTTCCTCTAATTCCACTCAATACTCTAGAGGTGAGTTCAGTGCCAGGCGATTGCCTTTTTCGGCCGTGGTATCATCATCAATTATCTCAACAGGTTATTTGCTTACTCATTCGAGAAACAATTACTGAAGCTGAAAATGGAATAAATGAATGGACTTCTATTTTAATTAAAGGAGGTGAGCCTTTAACAGTGAGAGGGCCATTAAATTAGGAGCATTTCATTGCTACGCATTGTTGACACAGAACAATGGGCCGTGAAGGAAATGATGCATTTGGGCGAGCCGTCATGCTGTATCAAGGAGGAGAACAACTCCTCTGTAGGCACAATGGAGGGAGTTTTTAATTTTAATAGCATCTTTTCCACCGGCTCAGGCCACAAAGGTCCATTTATTTATCCTGTTTAGTATGCTAGTGCTGGGATGATACAATCTTGTGCTCAAAGGACCTCAACATTTCAACTACAGCTTCCACTAATCGACAAACGCTTTAGTGAAGCCTGCTCATTTTGTGTCAGAGGAACATTTTCTGAAGCAGAAAACTATTCATGTAAGGTCTAAAAGAGACAGTGGCATCTCTTAGATATATGAAGAATGTGAATGTGAGTGGCAGTGATGTCCAAACCCCTTAATTACAACAACAATGAGGACTTGCTTGAAGTAATTAGTGTAGTTACAGTTTAAATTTTCGCCACATGCTTCTTTTAAAGGAACAGTTCACCCAAAAATGGGCATATAGTTTAGTTTTACAACAGATATATCTTATATATAGCTTTCAAATAATGCTTGGAAGAACTAGGATACATTCTACAAAAAAAAAATGACTGTGTTTGTCTTAAAGAAGAACGTTACAGTTATATACACCTAGGATGGCTTGGGGGTGAGTACATTATAGGGTAATTTTCCTTTTTGGGTGAACTATTCCTTTAAATTCATCATTTTCCATCATTTCCAGAGTGGGCGTTATCCCTCAAGTGAACTATCTATATAGTATTTCTGCAACCTCCGCTGAGTCCAATCCATTAAAACTAAAATACCAAACACAGGGGGCATATCTGGATAAGCACACCTACCGGACTTGAATGGCAGTGTGTGGTAGGATCTCTCCATCACAGTTCCAGTTGCTCTGGGAAGGCATGCAGCCACAGGCTCTGTGCTCCCTGCAGATCTGACTCAGGAATCGTTTGCCAGTCGCTCCGCTCTCTCTCAGGTCCACTTCAGAATCACACTCCTGATATCTGGGGGTGAATCGGAACTGCCTGACCCGGTACACCTCCACAAAAGTGTGATCAAACTGAACAAAGAAAGAGAATGAGTTAGTTAAAAATATCAACACTAAACGTTAGCTGTACACTTCTTGGGAGAAATAGAGAAATGAAAACTTTTATTTAGCTAGTTAATATTTCTATTTGAACTAAATACTGTTAACACTAAAAGCAGCACAACCATTTTCAGCGGAAATAATGAATAATGAATGAATCAGCACAAAATCAGCATATTAGACACATTTATGAAAGATCATGTGACACAAGGCTGGAGCAATGGCTACTACTTATTCAGTTTTTTACATTATATAGAAATAGAAATTAATTGATGAGTGAGTGAATGAGTGATGATAAGCAAACCTCTCTCAAAATTATTATAAAAAATAGATACGTTTTAAAAAAATGTATAATGTCGTAGTAAATTTGGGATCTGTATATTGTATATTTACAAACATAAATAGTCCCATAACTGCATTTTGATGAGTAATACACTGGTTTATTTTTTAAGGGGCATTTGCATTATGAAACGTTACAAGGTTCCAATGCGAAATCATTTCTAAATATATGTGATTACTTGATAAAGATCGTTTTGGTAAAAAAAAATTGAACTTACAAAGAATCATTTCTAGTTGTTTAAATATTTTAGGAGTTAAACAGTTAAAAAAATAGATGACTTTCAAGGTTCTCTATGATTGCAGAAACCCTGCTGTTACTAAGATCTTCAAAGAACAGAATTATCAGTTTTTTCCCCCCCCAAAAAAAAGGAAAAAAAAGAAGAACCTACAGTTAATTAAATACATATATGAATTTATACTATTATGAAACAGCGGGGATGCTTTTTTGAAGTGTCACAGTATGTTTTTTCCCAGACTTTGATGAAGCATGAATGGAATTGCTTCATCGCTTTCAATAAAAAAAAATATCACTGATGTTGTCTGCTGAGATAAATCAAGAACCTGGTCGTCCTTATTGGTGTGGCGCAGAAGGTGGCGTAGGAAGTCGAGTCGGGAGCACTTCCTGACGAGGATGAGGTCAGTAGTTCCATCTGCTAAGTGCGCTGACGGCGACAGGCCATTAGGACTGCGAGGACATGCACAACTCATGCTGGCAGCATTGATGGCCAAGAACTTTCCCCTGATGACAGTCCAAGTATCCTTACACTCTGAAATACAACAACATCATGTCACTACTAGTATACCTCGGTGCTGTGAAGTATATAGACCCGTTTCACAGACTGTGATTCTGTACATGCATTTCCACATTTTTTGATTTTTAAAGCATTGTGTATACAGTAGCTTAGAGCAGGCAACCACCAACAACTCCCGAACATTTTAGAACCTGGTTTGTCCTGAAGTTTTTGGTTACACTTTATCTTCATAGTAGATTGTCAAAAGTAGGCTTACTATAAGAAACTTTGCAACTACAGGTCAACTAATTCTCATTAATTTGTATCTACATGTCGATTAACTCTCAACGCAGACTGTTAAGGGTAGTTTAAGGGTTAGTAGTCAGTATCTTGTGTGTGAATTTTTTTTTATAGGCTACTAATGCTCTAATGACTGCTAGATGACATGTAGCTGCAAAGTAACGACCATCAGAATGGTGTGAAAGTACAAATGTGTAACAGGACATTGGTAACAACACTTTTTTCACTTTCAGGTACATTTTGTAACAACAGTATGCATAATAGTAACTAGAACAGGGTGTGATCAGGGGGGGTAGTTGGGTAGGTTTAGGGATATGTAAAGTGGGTGGAGTTGGCACACCTCTGTAGTACCAGTGTATATACTTTACATGGTAACTCCTTAGGAACTTAGGAACAAAAAAATACATAAAGTGTAACATTCTGGACACCAACCACAATTTATATGTAAAGCATAATTTACTGCCCGCTGCTGTGTAACATCAGATTAATTACATGCTAAATCCATAGCAATTGTCTATTTAATATAAAGTGTAACACTCTATTTACCAAAAAGTGCTGTTAGTCCTGTTACACATTTGTACTTTCATTACCAAAAAGTGTTGTTACCAGTGTCTAATGTATGTTACACATACCATTCTGAGGATTGTTACATGTGTGTAGTTACAGAAATATTACAGATGTAGATACTATGTAGCGGTGTGTACTTACACTGTGGTTACATACTACATAGACATCTAGTTACTATGGAAGTACCCAGGTATTAGGGACACTTAATATAAAGTGGGACCGAATGTCTAAAGTGAACTATCAAAATACCGTTTCCCCCCACTCCATTTCTGTCACTGATGAGGTTTTTTCCTTTGCCACTGTCGACTCTTATTTGGGTTCACCTAATATCCAGCAATATTATTGAAACAACACGATCGATGATAACCGAGCAGAGCTGAGCTGAGCTGAATGATGACATAACCGTTTCCTACAGAGGTGCTTTACAGCTGAATTGCTACATACAGCATAATTGATGTTCTTGAAGGGAACTGAATCATCACTGGACAAACCTCAGCTGAAAAGTGACACTACTGTTTTTGTTTTTTTAACAGAATCACTGAACCATTATATCACTGTTAATCCCTGTAAAGTTTCTTTGACACAATCAGCACTGTATAAAGTGCTATATAAATAAATTACTTGATTTAAGATTAAAAATCATTTTTGCACTGAATTCCCAAAATGCAAAACCAAAACGTAGGTATTTGAGGTTTACGGGGACTCTCCATGGGCCTAATGACTTCTATCCTATACAAACCTTACAGTATTTTCTATTGCCCTACACCAACCCTTTCACAATTTCACAAATGATTAGACTGAATTGAGTTAAACATGACATTTTAAAATACTAAATACTCAAATAGTAATTTCTTGTAGACCTTACAAGACTTATTTTATTTAACAACTTCGAAAATCAGTTTTTACAGTGATGCTATAACCTGTAAAACCGAAAGAAGCCAGGTGATTGTAAATCTCAAGGCAAATCTCAAGGCGGTGCTCTTTCACTGACGAAGGGCCCTCTACTCCCTTTCCTGTTTACATCATTCTTCCCCTTATTCTTCCCACAAGACTCTATTTATGTCACGCAGTCTAAAAGCGTTCAGGAAATCATCATGCACAAATGCCAATTTGGGATTGTGAGGGCAGAGAGTGTGTCTCTGTAAACAGCACTTATCAGTGCTCAGGGTAAACACACAGAATGCTGGGTAACGGAGGTGCCAGTTGTTCTGAGGGTGCTGAGAGGCAGAGATAATATGCTGTGTGTGTGTGTGCACTCTCTAAATGATCAGCCGGGTGGCAGCTTGAACCATTTGGCCTAATGTTCACAAACAGCGTGCCAGTCGAGCCGACAGATGGGGGCATTACAAATCATGGCTGGAAATGCACTTTGTTGGCCTGTACTGAGGGTGGGCGCATTTACCACAGGGCAGATGTGAGGCTTCCTGTCAATGCCCGAGCTCAGTTTAACACTGGCATAGACAGTATTCCCTAATGCTCCTCACCAGCATCAGAAACGCTGTCTTCTTTTTTGCTGACCAGCTTGTCAGAAGAGGATTGCCGACAGACACTACACCTGCAAGACAAAAACACAGAGTGTGAAACATAGCTATATATCTGTTAAACACAAGGTAAAATCTAGTTTAAAAGAAATCAAGGCATGATTTAAAAAAGGGACCATTAAATCTACTCATTATAATAAAATATTTCTATTGTAATTTATTTGTACATCACTAGGTTTTGGGGTCGGTAATAGTGCTTTCAAATGAATTTTGGTTACGTAATATATGTATATGCACTGTGTTTATTTCATTATGCATATAGAAAGACACACACATGCATAACAGCTATTTTAGATTGTATTCATATTTGAATTTTTTTTATTGTACTTTTGTTTACACTTTTTTTTGCCAGGCTAAGCATAACACGTTCTTTAAAAAAAAATACTACTGACTATAAAATGTACGGTATACATATCATCAGGTTCTAGTTTACAATTTGATTATAAGACATCAGATGATTGTGTAAATGATGAAATATACGGGCTCAGTCGTGTTTGCTCAATGATTCATATAACTGTGACAATACAAAATACACAGAACAGCATTTACCCAGTTCGGCACTGCATTTTGTCTCTAGGAGTTCCCAAGTTCCCTTCAGCAGGTAAGAAGGACACAGTTCCCTCATAGTAGCGATGTGACAGAAATGTTTTAACACCTGAAATTAATTAATTAATTAATAGACAGAAAGAATAAAATAAACATTTCCATTCAATACAAAAATAAATAAATTAGTAAAAAAAAACAAAAAAAAACATCACACCTGAGATATCGTAACGGGCCGGGCCCATCCAACGCTTCCTCTCGCTGTCTGTCAACACGTCTCCGTAGAACCCGTAACCCAGCAGTGACACAGAGTAGCGCAGGAAGTGGTCATCATTGTGCACCGAGCAGACGTCCATTGGCTGAGAATCACCTGTAGAATAAGTCAGGATAGATTTCAGAAAACACAAGCTGACAGCATCAGAATCCTGTGCAAGGCACCACATATAGGAATAGTGCATATTGCAGCAGAATTAGATATCTGTCTCTGCAAAAGTAGCACAGTAAACATTTTCCATTTTGCTGTAATGCTTTATTCATGCACTCAAAGCTGTAAGTTACAGAGATTTTACCCTTAAGGTATGGTCATTTTGTGACTTCCAAAGGAAACTAGTATACTGTAGTAGTGTCCTTGCTGAACAATAAATAAATAAATATACTGGGATAGCACCCAGCATAAAGCATAAATACAAACCTACGCACATACCTAGCAAGATTTGCTTTATCATCCTGCAGATATGGAGATGAGCACTTACCCACAATGATGTGCAGTGCTGAGGTGACAGGGTCATTTGAGCCAACTGTGGCATAGCATATACAGTCAGTCGAACCTGTTTCAAAAACACATTTCATGGGTCAGGGGTTCAGAAATGGCCTAAATCTATCTCTCATAATTCACTCTGAAGGTTAACGTATGAAAATTACACTTTCATTTTCAATTTTGGTGGCATACGGGGGCAGCTGCAATCTAACCTTCAATTGGGAACGCTAACCAAACATCACAAGCCAATAGAGTTTTTGGTCTATTCAGCCCTTGTGAGAATAAGAAAGTTTTTTCGATCTCGAAATGATTGTAGCTGAAGCATTGCAGGGCACTGTTATATAGAGAGATGAGATTTCAGATGAGTTCAGCCCTCTTTCTGTCTCTTATATGCTGTCTGGTAATCTAATTCCTCTTCCTAAAATTGCTTATATAACAGCACGAGGTTGAAGGGTTTAGAAACGCACCGACGGCAATCTGCAAATGTGCCAGACTGATTATTTCATGATCCTATTACTGTTTCCACAAAGTTGGGAAAAGTAAAATATACAGTGTTTTTCCATTTCTATTTGATGATAAAACCGTTTAAAGAGCAATAAACTGCATGCTGCTTAAACGTCAGTTCCTTGCTGTGGCAATACGGTGATACACTGATAGTGTTAGATAACATGGTAATAATTACCATGTCCATTTACCAGGTATTTACATAAGGTCCATTTACAGCATGGAAACATAAATGTTTAGTGACTTTACACTATAATACATCTTGAAAAATAGGAAACAATAGGACCCCTTTGAAAACGATAATTGAGCTATTACTTGAATAAATAAATAATTTGATTTTAAATTGAATTAGATGTAGGTCAGATAAATGCCGTGCTAGCATCTTTAAGCTATTTTCACAGCAAAAACAATACAAAATTTTATGAAATAATGAAAAGAACATAAATCATAAAAAAGAATCTCAATGTAAACTCATGTAAACGTAATCAAATAAAAGGAATACATGACCCATTTAATAAAACATTTTAAAGGATACCAAATATAAATAACCTGCTATTTTGTATGGCATAGATTTAAAAAAACTAAATAACTTAGTATTTGCACAGCACATGTCCAAATATAGCATGGTGATAGCATAGAATTTCAGCATAGGTTTCTTTTGTCTATTAGTCAGCATCTTAAACATCTAGGCCCGGTTTGACAGGCACTAACATATTTTAAGTTCAAGTTTCTTTCAGTTAAAAGCCTAGAAAGGTATAATTAGGTTGTATCATGGTACATTTTCAAATAAACAAGATGGTATAATATTAAAAGCATGGCTCGTTTTGGTCAGTGTTTCAGATGCTGTCATCAATTAGACACTGAAGGCAAAGATTTGTCTCAAATTCCATTGTTGCTCAGATCAGTTGTCATCCAGAAACAAGATAATGGAGCAGGAACTGTCCTTAGAAACTGTCACAAGTCCTTGCATGTCTGGACAACGTGAGATAAGGCCATAAATAGACAGAATTACACACGCTGATAACGTGACTGATAACAGCATGGGCTCTTAAGGGTTCGACATTGTCAGTTTTATATGGCATACAGTAATATCAGAAAACACGATTTGATAAGCCACAGTCATTAAGCTATCAAATGCAGGCGGAGCTCTTGTGAAGGGCGTTATGCAGTGCATGACAGCGGTCTATTTGTTCCGCTTGTGCTCTTTCTGGTTGGTCATTTATGAATAATGTGTTTTGCCAAGTATTGACCAAGTATTTTTTTTCCACTTGGAAAAAAAGAAAAAAAAAAAAAGAATAGAAAGTGCAGTTTGTTGTATATTTTAAAGCTTTGTGTGTGAGAGAGATTACACTACCATCCAAATTATTTACAGTAATATTGTAAAATACTATTAAAATTTTAAATGCATGTTTCCAGTTTTATTTATTCCTGTAAAAGCAAATCTGAATTTCTAGTAGTGATAACTCTATTCATTAATGTCAAAAAATAATTTCTAATATGCTGATTCAATGGCATCTTATGGAAACCAGAGATATAGAGAACTTTATAGAGACCCACTATTTAAAAATAATAACACACATACGCAAATATGTTTTTTAAGATCAAACCACAGTATCAGCAAAAGGCAACAACATGTTTCTTGCCATTTTTTTAACAGCCTTTATGTCATAAGCGCACCTCTGATGCCTTAACATGCTTTTTAGGCAGCTCACTAGGTTTTGGAAGAGCGCTATAATCTCCCGCGGTTCTTCTCTGTTATGCAGCTGTGCCCATGTGCAGGTGTAAAACTCACAATGACTTGGAAGTATCTCAAAAACACAAACGCTGTAATGGAACCATGAGTGACGGATGCTTCCAGGAACGCTGCCAAGGAAGTGACGTGCACAAAAAAGCAATAAAATCCATTCTGAGGAACTGTCTTGGCTGTATAGACTCTTAAGATTTGTGACAGTAGACAAGTGATTTTAAGTCCTGGAGCATCACCAACTGCACATTTCAGATGCCTCCTTTATCTAATGCACCCGATTCAGCTCATCAGCTTGTTAATAGAGTGCTCATGAGCTGAATTGGATGTGTGAAGGGACATGTACAAAATGCGGTAAGCACATGCTCTAGTACCAGGATTGGGAAACAAAGCTGTAAACCAACCTGCAGGAATAATGCCGATGCGAAGTCCACACGGCACAAGGGTCTCCTCCACAGAGTTCTCATGCACACCTGCTTCTTGCTGTGTATGGGAGACGAGGCCATGCATGATCTCGCTGAACATGCCATCACCTCCGACACACACAACACTGCAGACAGAGACAGATCTGATCACTTCAATGCATATCTGTTTAAAGTGTCCCTATTATGCCATTTCCAATATTGCCTTCAATGCAGTGTGTAATGTAGCTGTATGTGAATGTAAACAAAGTTTATGTCTCCCAAAATAAAGAATTGATTCTATACAGCCTAAACGAGTCATTAGTAATTTGAATCCCATTTTTTGGCATAACACATTTGCATGTGTATGTTGTAGGTTGGTCAGGTGCGAACAACTTGACCCTGCCCACAAACAGTCACAACAGACTGGGCCATTTGACCAATCAGAGCAGAGTAGTCTCACGGAAAGGAGGGGTTTAGATAGGCTGTGTCTTAGAATTGCTTAGATCAAATGAGGAGATAGTAAAACACATATTTTGAGTAGTTTTTTTTTACCTTGCATGAATGTAAACCTAATAGAAGACTCCCAAAACAATATTAGGAGGTTTAACATGGCATAATAGGGGCGAGTTTAATCAGTAACCGTAGAGTGCAAATTGGCAAATCAATGAAATTTGTGTCAGTTATTCACAGAAATGTATGTAAAAAAGTAGCGGAAAAAGATCCAGACGCAACAGTCAGAGTTGTTTTGTGAATATAGCCTCTGGCCTAGCTTTAAAGCAGGATCCATGCTGCTGTCACCAAAAGCCACTTTATTTTCAGTCGTCTTTTCCCAAGCTGCCCGCCGTCATCTGCCGCAGTGCCAGACCGATGTGCATTGATGTGCAAATGTTAATCTGAGCTTTGCTGCAGAGGACGCATTCCTCGCTGGGCAAATTAAGAGTCGCCGCACAGCGACCGTGATCTCTCAGCAGGACGCCCACTCACCCATCATACTTCTTCAGATCAGCCTCTGTCTTCAAGTGGTCCCTGGCATGATTTGCGCGCTCTGTAACTATAGAAACAAAAGAGAAAAAGCCATTGTTAACGGGACGATGACAGCGAGGCTGAGCAAAGGGGGGAGAAACATCATTATGTTCATCTGGCAGTTAAATTGCATTTTTCTGCTGGCTTGATGGAGATCATCAATCAGCCACATCAAATGATGAAGCTGGAGTCGTGGTGAAAAACAATCCCCAGTACATTTCATTACCGGTTCTTTACCATCAGCACTGATGTAAAGTCGTAACTCGGAGGGATGTGCTGAAAATGAATGGGGCCTAGGACCGAGCCCTGTGGATCACGTTGATGATATATGCCAAAGGTGATGTATGGAGCTTATTAAACCGTCGGCAGAACATCTTGTTTGGCTCCTCTAATGATTTGGTTTGAATGGTATTTGTCCAGCCAGACATGTACTTTACCATTTGCGAAATGTCCACATGGTCGTAAAAAGAATCCCCTAAAGCAACTGCTGAGTAAGCCTGTAAGCTTTAGATCTAACAGCCAATATTCGCACCAACCCAGGGTCTTCCTCCCTCAAACTTAATAAATAATGGATGCCTTTGCATTCCTATGTTTATCGACTATCACAGTTTGCATTATGGCCAGCTCCTGTGATAGATGGCGCAGTAAATAAAATCATATTCGTGGGATGGGTTGGCAGGTGGGGCCATTTGCCAACGGAGATCTATTTGCGTAGCATAAAAGCTCATTTTTTATTTAAATGTTAATGCAGGCGGCTGACGGGCACTCACCAATCACGTCGGTGGAAATGGAAGCCCGGGAAAAGATGGGGGCCACTTTGTGGTCGTAAATCTGCTGCCCACGTTGTTTTCCTCCGTAGGGGTTGATGTACACTAGCAAACTCTTCGGTCGGTTGGCTGCGGAATGAGAGGCAGGCAGAGCATTAAAAGTGAGTTTTTGTTTGACAACAGTCTTTCTAGGCTGTCAAAACTACTTCATTAAGTGGCTTTTGAAAAACTTCATATGATGTGACAACATATAGAGAACCAAAACTTTACATGTGCCTACACTAGGTTCAAAACTGGTGGATTGGTAAGACACATTCTGGGTTATTTCAAATGTACAATTATTTTCTCAGTTTCAAGACACTAAAATCAATTCAGAACAGATTTTATTTACATTTTTTATGACATTCTATTTTGGGCTGAGTTACTGAGTACCGATTGGGGGGTAACAAAAATGCCAGCTATTGTGTCTAATTAAAATGCAGATTAAAAGGGAAGAGAGATGCTGTGTGAAAAATGAATTACCGTAATATTTATTATTTATGTATGCCATAATTATGTACAGTACTAAATGTAACTCTGGACCACAAAACCTTATGTCTATCGCCTCTGGTTTGCTTAGTTGGGAACACTTAATTTCCAGCGATTACCGTTGATTCGTTTCTGCATTTAAAAAAAATTAAATGTCAATCTCGTCATCTAAATCATTAGGACAATAAGTAAAGATTATGTTCATGAAGATATTTTGTCAATGTCCTATTGTAAACATATCAAAACTTAATTATTGTTTAGTAATATGCATTGCTAAGAACTTACTAAATCTCAATTTTGACAAATTCATCCTTTTTACTGGTTTTGTCATCCAGGGTTACAGATGTGTGGTAGCAATTGACTCAAGAGACTATAATCGAATGAAAAACATGTTTACAATAAATACACACATAAAGCACACCAATAAACAATTAGCATAAAAAAAACTGGTTTGAAAATCACTGACCAGCCTATAAACAATAACATGTCTTTTTGGCTATTTTTTTTATGTATAGTAAATTTTTTAATTATACAAAAATGATAGACGCACTCAGCAACGCAAGTTGTTCCCTAATAGTTTGGACCCAGAGCAGACACAGAGAATGTTCAGAGCAGTGGAAGGTCACGTTGCTGCACCGCCAGCAGTGCTGCCTCGTCCTCTCTACATAGAACACTGCAGAGAAACACAAACGAGAATGCCACATTATTCCAAAAATTAGGTAAAAGGTGACCTGTACGATCAGTGTCGTTCTGATAATACACTTAGGCATATAGATAAAGTAGCAAACTATGTATTCCCCTGTTATCAGGGCCAGATGACAGTCTGGTTATGCCGGTGTACCTGTGAAAGCATGCAGGCAGGAGTCCACTGGGCTCTGAGGAACCTTCTGCCATTTCCCAGTGTCTTTACAAGGAGAGTCATCTTCCTTTTCCTGAACGGCTATAATCTCACACACCGGGACACAATGACTACCTGTGTATAGAGGACAAGTGGGTCACATTACATGAGAGACACATCAAAATCTGTTGCAAAAACCTAACTAAAAAATAAAACTTTATTACATATTTTTATATATAGACTATATAGGTATATTATACTAAGTCATGGTTTACAATACTCAAAAACATTTGCAATTTATCACACAAATAGAAGTTTAATCTATTTATATAATTTATGTACTAATTGTATGATGCATTCACTGTACTTGTAATATTTATTCATATTTAGTTTTACAAACTGTTTTAGAATTGTTGACAAACATTTCAAATGAACAATTATCTATTTAAAAAAATAAATAAATAATAATAACAATAATAAAAAAATTATATATATATATATATATATAATTTACAACTTTCATCAAGTTATCATGATATTGGTTGAAAGTCCATTTCGCATAATTATTATGAGTGTCAATCTTTCAGCTAAAAGTGAATTGATTGGATGCATGATGCAGCAATTTATAATTATATTTAAAAAAAACAATTATAAAGTCAATAAAACATGGAAGAGACTGCATGTCAGACTGTAAAGTATTAACAGTTGTTGTAACTTTACAACCTATATCAATGGATCTTAGAGTTGATATCATATTTCATTTTTGATAGTGAAAAGGAGGCTGAAAATGTGTCTTAAAATGTGGTAAACACCAACTCAGCATTTGGATTTATTCCACACAAATTACCCTTACAGAACATGCTTTAGAGGCCCAGGTTTGCAAAATGTTGAGTTGAATGAGTTTTGGTGATGTGGACTGCTTCATTTTGTTTGCCTTGCAATAAGACACTATGTAAATGTCAGTTTCCATCATCTCTGTGCTAAGGCAAATATCTCTAAGCAAAGGAGGTTTTTGCATTCTGACAGCTTGTGCCCAAATGAGTCAATCTCGTGTTATGTTACATAATGCAGGCTTTTCAGAAAACCCCAGGGGGGAGGAAGTTAATGAGGTTTGACCTTATTCAAAAGATCAGAGAGTTATGTGGATCAGAATAAAGTACTGCTTCAGAAACTTTACTTAATGCCCAGATAAACCTAGAGTAATGATTTATCTTCATTAAAACGTCATTACATATTTATGAGACATAACAAGTGTATTTCATTTTTATGCAGCTTAATGAAACCATTCATATGCCCAGATGTAGCCATAAACTTAACAGCATAATAACATGGAAACAACAACCTGATAAAAGTTTCATGATACTTGTATTAGAGAGTTATTGTGTAATACATGAATACTGCATGAAGCAAAAAGCTGAAACGTAAAGGTGTAAAGGTAAAGGTCTTGGTCTATGTTTAGAATCCTCTCACCAAAACTCCACCAAATTATATAAAATTATTCAAGCTACATGTGAAATACTTCACTAGCCAGTATTCCGCTGGTCAACATTGTGATTCTGTATAATTAACCTGATCGCTTGGATTTGATTGAAATGACTGGACTGCGCCTTTTAAATTTCACACACACACACACACACACAAAAACAGGAAACATGACCAATTCTTAATTGATTGATTTATAATATTATCAGAAAAATTCAGAATAATTAAATACAAATGATATATTCACATATGGAACATATATTACATTGAACAAATTTTTCTAATATTTTATTGCAGTTTTTGCAATACCACTCCCAAAATGTGGGTCGGAATAGTTTAAAACCTTGATTTCGTAATTAAAAAAAAAAAAAAAAAAAAGATAAAATATTATATATATAGAGCTTTTAAAGAATCTGCTTTTAGGGTCATTTACAATATATTTTATAATAGATTTGACATATAAAAGAAAATGGAAAAAAAGGCAAAGACAGAATTTACTTTGTTAGTTTTCCCCATAAACAAAACGTTTTCTTTTCGATCTGATCGTTTACAATCTGTTTGCCTCATTTCATTCATTTCCACTATAATTCTCCTGCAATCACCCTTTATGTGATTATATCAAAAAGCAATGCAGAGGCGCATCTGATTACATAAGATGCTCTGATTAGTTCTCATTTATATGTTAACTGTAGTAATTGTGTTAAACAGATGCAGTAAATGAGGACAGAGGAAATACCACTTAACAATTGTTGACATTCCAGGGGCCCTTGACTGTTATATCCCAGCGCTCCCAAATGCCCTACATGTTTTTCCAATAGATGGATCAATGATGCAACAATCAGAGGCTATATATTCTCCTGTAATGGGCATTTTTATCGTAATCATTGCCTTTAACTTATTTATCATTTATCGTATACTTAACTAAATACATATTTAAAGTAACCTTATTACTTAAATACTAAGGATAATACTCCGACATCACTTCTGACCAATTAACATATTACTTCCTGATCGTATAATTCAAAACACTTTTGTAAAGCTGTTTGGAAACAATACTGGGGAAAGTAAATAAAAAAGAGTGATGAATTACATGGTAATAACTTCAATCAATTTCAGATCTGATAATCATGTCACATTAAAAGAAAGGATTTTTATAGTTATGAAACTAAAGTCACACAAAACAGCAGGCATACAGAACTACAGATCTCCACAGTTTACACCAAGTTTAGTCAAATACAACTGGGCATGTTGCATTTAACTTTCAAAACCTGGTGTGCTACCCACAGGCATATAATTTGCATAGGAAAATATACATTTTTTGAGATAATTATATTAAATTAAAACCGCTGTATACTATAGTTCTACCATTTCACATAGCGTCATGTGAGAAACTCTAGAAAAAAGGGATTTCCCCTTTAAATAATGTGCCAGTCATACCTCCCAGGAAGGTTTGTTTTTATAATATGGGAAGAAAATATGATTGAAGTTGTGTGTACCACAGTTATGACATCACTTGAGCCACAAATTGAAAGCTAGAAGAGCACTAGGTTAGATGAAACTTGAAAAGTATGTCAACCATTTGAAAGAACAATTCCAGACCATATGCATAACCTATGCATCCTGATGTGAATCATGTGGAATATTACTCATGTCCTACCAGGCATCTGTTGCCATGGAAATGTGAGCTTGGGACTAGGCGTTTATTCCCTTCTCGCAAAGTTCTGAAGCGCCATGTTTGAGCAGCATAACACCCCATTCATCCATCCATCCAACGTGACCTTTCCAGCAAAACCAAACATTTGTTTAGTATGAAAGAGCCCTCTACAAATAATGTCTTTTGTGCCCCCACTACTTCAGTTACGCGCGTTCTGAGAAAATTAACTCGTGGTGAAAGGGGTTAGATTACACAGCAGATGGACAAAGTAAATTGCGCAGTAGACAACCAATGCTGACACAAATCACACTGGCAACTGAAAGCTTTCCAAAGTAAAAACAAATTAAAGGCCGATCAAAAAATTAGAAAACTACTACAAAGTCTACACAACTACTTGTCTTAAACTCAATAACTTCAAGTGTATGTGAACTGCAGGAAGTTCACTCCAGAAACTGAATTTTGGAGATGAGGGATGAAAAAAGAGAAATTTCATACCAAGGCAAATTTCCACAAGCAAATATGATTCTTTAGGGTCTTAATGGAAAGTTTGTAATATAGTTTGTTTTAAAATTGCTCAAAGATAGTGTAAAAAACGCCCATTTTACCCTGACAAAAACAGCTTTTTTGAAATCACTCTGTTCTGTGTACTTCCCCTAACGTAACGTTATTCTTCCGCCTCTTCAGTCACTCAGATGTCGAGGGTAAATGACTACTGGTATGTTCATTAATACATTCAACAACAAAACGCCTCAATCGCTTAGGAGTCTTGCTCGTATCTGCTTTTTGTTTTGCGCGTGTTAAACCCCACCTCTTCTTGCCGATTGGTTGGCCGAAGTTTGTTCTGCGTGTGTTAAACCCCACCTCGAAGTTTGTTTTGCGCGTGTTAAACCCCACCTCGAAGTTTGTTTTGCGCGTGTTAAACCCCACCTCCTCTTGCCGATTGGTCGGCCGAAGTTTGTTTTGCGCGTGTTAAACCCCACCTCTTCTTGCCGATTGGTTGGCCGAAGTTTGTTCTGCGCGTGTTAAACCCCACCTTGAAGTTTGTTTTGCGCGCGTTAAACCCCACCTCTTCTTGCCGATTGGTCGGCCGAAGTTTGTTCTGCGCGTGTTAAACCCCACCTCGAAGTTTGTTTTGCGCGTGTTAAACCCCACCTCCTCTTGCCGATTGGTCGGCCGA
>JAUCMU010015933.1:0-20310 GCA_032275025.1 Enteromius treurensis | reverse complement strand
CTGTATCCTGCACTTGCTGCTTATTGCACTACTGGTTAGACCTAAACTGCATTTCGTTGCCTTGTACTTGTACATGTACATGTGTAATGACAATAAAGTTGAATCTAATCTAAAAAAGTCCCTAAATATAGCGACAAAGTCGGCAAAGTTGGCAACACTGGAAAGGAGGAATCTTTATAAAATGCGTGTGGGGAGGATTTGCATGAGATGCTGCTTTAAAAAAAATTTAAAAAATACGGGACAAAATCCATCCCGTATTGATTCAAAACGGGACACACAATTTCATTCTCAAATACGGGACAATTCCGTATTTTAAGGGACGGGTGGCAACCCTAAGTCAGTATATGGTGTCCACAAGCTGCTTTAAGTACTACAGTGCGTCTCATTTTAATGGATTAGAAAAGATTTGCCAATTCTTGCTGTAAGAATTCACTTCACTCTTTAACTAAGGCCAATCTGGGGGTGCATATGGTCATTGCATTGCATGGCATTGCAAGGACATACAGCTGACCTTCTTGTCAAAGTACTGTCTAAGGCCTCTTACATTACGGACATTACAGTTTTTTACTGTTAGTGAAAGTTAACTGAAAGGACAGGTCCATTGAAGCAATTGCAAGAAATGTTTATGGTCATTTATCCAGCATGAAAAACATTGTATAAACCCATTCTAATCAAGATCTGTAAAGCTCATTTGGATATTACAAAATTATCTTCATAGTGCAGTATCAGGAAAAGGGGGCATTTCTTTTAGTGCTTAGTTTACATACATGTATGTTATATGAAGGGTCAAACAGGAACCAATAAAAAAATCTGAATTTAAATGTAAATTGTCAGTATACAGAAGTAAATTTGAATATATAATGGAATGTCTGAATATATAGAAATAAAGGTTGCTAGGACACTACTTTTAAATCATATAATGATGTGGTTTGAATTATTCAGACCCTGAATGTTTTCACTTTACATTTACATTTTCATTTACATTTAGTCATTTAATAGACACATTCATCCAAACTGACTTACACATGAGGACAATAAAAGCTAATTTGTTGTAATATATGGTCTTGCTGTCTTGCCAAAGTTAAATGCCACTTTTTTTTTTCTTTAATGTATATTAAAATTAATTTGAATCTAAAATGTAAATGAAATAGCTTTAGCTTTTCTATCACTTAACCTGTCAATTGTATTTTTATGTGTAAATGCTTCATTAAAGTATGGAAGTTCTAAGCGGCCATGTATTATAATTGTCTTGTTTTCTCGTGATCACTTCTTATTTTTCTCGTGATCTCGACGTAACAAAAGTTATTTTCTCGTTATCACAACTTAATTTTCTCGTGATCTCGACATAACAAAAGTTGCTTTCTCGTGATCACGTATTCATTTTCTGATTATCTCGACATAATAAGAGTTGTTTTCTTATTATCACGCCCTAATTTTTTTTGCGTGTCCGGCATAAGAACACCAGGCAGCATTATTTGCACGCTGCTGAAATTATAGAAATATACTATTTAAAACGTATTTTTTGTTGCCTTGTTATGTCTAAAGGCAGCCTAAAAGGTCTACTTCAAAAAAACAATCGAAAAAACTAATTTGTGTTTATTTAATACGTATAAATCCAACAAGAGGTAGTGTACAGTCTTCCCCTTCTGAGCTCATTATGCTCACTCCCATGCAGGCCAACCCGCAGCGCAACCTATTCCTAAAGCCTGGAGTTCAACCCAGAAGAACAACGCGATGCGACGCACAGCTTGAATCAACTAAAGATATCATTTAATAATAAATAATATGTAATTTAAATATAATCAGACTAATGTATCAAGGCCGCCAAGGCATGTGAAATAAATATGAAAGCAATAAGCTCATTTGTTTTACGTTTCTCAAACAAAACAAAATAATAATAAAAGGCTAAATTATTATTATTATTATTATTATTATTAAATCTATTGATTATTGAGGATTAGGGTCAAGCAATAATAAAGAAATGTATATAATTTCGATATTAAAGTCTTTAAATTCTAAGAAAATTAGGTTGTGATAACGAGAAAACAAGACGGAAAAAAATTATAATACATGGCCGCTTAGAACTTCCGTAAATAGCACACTATGTAAAAAAAAAAAAAAATTATTGTATGTGAGGTTTTAATATAATTATAATGCAAATGAATACCGTATTCTACTGTACTGTAAAACTTTTGTGTAGGCCATTTAAAACATTAGTATATTTAAATATATAGCCTGGAAAATAGTGCAGTTTGATAAGCAGTTTTATATCAGATATGCATATTTATGTGATGTGTTGTATTGTGACCGTTAAGATTAAGATTGCATTGTGACAATATTTTTAGGGCAAACTAATGCATTTGTTTTTAATTAAATGAACATTAATTTCACTTTCTTTCTCCATAGTCCTATAGAATCCTGTCAGAATTTCTACAAGGACTTCACGTTACAAATTGACATGGCGTTCAACGTGTTCTTCTTACTCTACTTTGGCCTGCGTGTAAGTACATATATTTAACGTGAATATTCATATTCTGTACACTCAATATTATGTTTTGGCCCAAAAACTTTCAATGTTTGCCTAGAAACTGTTCATTATAAAAATTAATTCATCTTAATTGTTCATTCTTCATACTAAAATGTGACTACCTATTTAAATGTTTTTTTTCTTTCCGTCGTCTTCCAGTTCATAGCAGCCAATGATAAGCTGTGGTTCTGGCTGGAGGTGAACTCAGTGGTGGACTTCTTCACAGTACCGCCCGTGTTTGTGTCTGTGTATCTGAACAGGAGCTGGCTGGGTAAGTTTCAAAACACTCTCCTCACTCCCTTTTCCTCCTGACCCTTCTGTCAGTCCCTGCACCCCAGGGCGGGGGTCACAGGAGCAGCTCAAACCACGGCTCGATGAGATAAAGGCCAAACCGATGATGAGACAAGGGCAAATGTTTGAACAGGAGATTTTATGATTATTAAACCAAGCTGCCATGGTTTGTGGTCACTCTCTGTCGCGGGAAACCCAAGAATAGCTACGAAATGTCACGGCTTAGGAACTAGACAAACTGCAAAGATGACAGTGGGGCTCAGGTGAAGAAGAGCTGAGAAGCATGGCAGGAACGTGAGATGATTTACTGTAGACTTTAATTGTTAAACAGGCCCATTTACACCATGTCATTCCACAGTGTGGTTATCATTATAGTTATGTACTTTTTCATTGCTTAAAAAATTAAATAAAAGGTCGTTAAAACTTCATAGTTATAGCTACTTTCCTTGGTTTGAACAGGTTTTTAATGGTCACACGTTATGGGCTCTGGATGCTTTCTTAATCTTGGACGAGATACACTGAAAGACATAAACCAGCCTAAAGCCTGTTCACACCAAGCACGACAACGATAAAGATATAGTTCTAAAAATCATTCTCAATGTCAAAGAATAGCCACGTAAACACCACAACTATAACGATAAAGGCACAGTGAAATCATATAGTTTTTCATTTTCAGAACAGTTTTTTTTCCCAGCTGATGAACGATAGAAACATTGACAACCAATCAGAATCAATCCTGCCGTCATGCGCTTGAGAATTTAAAGTGGCAGACGCGCTTGAGCTTATAATAAACGGACTATATTGTTCGCTGGTGTGGACGCAATTATAGTTATTATCTTTATAGCTTGATGTGAATGGGCTAGCTTTTAAGTTTAGCTTGCAGTGTCTAAACTAGACCGTTTTTGTGATATTACAGAAGGGTGAGATTTGGAAATGCAGGTATTCGTTCCTGTATAAAATTAGCCTGACGGTAATGATTTCCTATCACAACATGTTTTTGTCAAAGCAGGGGAGAGCGACAGGTGAGACACGACTGCGGTTTAAAGCAACTGTTGTGTGTGTGTTTGTGTATCCTACCTATCCTAGCCTACAGTATGTACAGTTACTCTAAACGCAATTGTTCTTAACCATTACACCACCTGTGTCATTAGTGCTTTCCAAAGCAACTGTAAAAAGAATGCCGTCCTTCCGTAAACATAAAAAACACCTAGTTAATAATTTAGCACTTCAGTAACCAGCTGTAGAAAACCGTCATCTTCTGTCATGGTGCTGTTTTGAATAATGCATTAGAAAAGCAGCAGTTCATCAAAAAATCTGTCATTTTAATGGTGTTCCTCCCTACCAAGTAAGAAAAATCAAATAAAAGCTGCTCTCAACATTCGCCTAATAATAGCTGTTTGGCTAAGCGGCATATGTAAACAATCACTCATTTCCTGTGCAATACAAACACTGCGAAAGTTTCAGCACTAAACTCGTTAAAAAAAGCTTCATACCATTAGGAGTATAATGGACAGATTTTGTAATCAGACTGTTCCTTAATTTCACAGATGTCCACTATTTCAGACTTTGTCGTCTACTGAGTGTTGACTCGGAGAAGCATCATGATTAAAACATTACAGGATGTAGAATTTTAGTCCGAAGAAATTCAACTTGCAGTCTTGACATTAGTGCAGCTGATGAAACCAATTGGTTGAGTGGTGAAACCTCAAATGTAATGATGAAAGTAGACTTAGCCTTGGATAAGATGATTCAAGTCTTAATTGCGCTGAGCTTTAAAAGCACTATATGGTATATTGCAGGGCCGGAGTGGGACTCCTTTTCAGCCCTGGAGTTCCAAGTCCTAGACCGCTTAGACCACTTTAGTTCACGACTGACTATATTAAAATAATGTCATTTCCAATTCAGTGCAAAAACAGTAGCCTTAGTGTTGCTTCACAATAAAGATTTATTACCAGTTAACACAATGTAATGTTTAACAGTATCAGAATTAATTTTCTTTATTTTAACCAAACCTTGAAATGGAAAAAAAAAATACAAATATATATATATATATATATATATATATATATATAAAATAAAGATTAAAATAAAATGTATTAAACTATCTAATGACACTATCATGTATTTTTCAAGGAATTTTAGTCTCTCCAACTGAGATGCAACAGTACAAGAAAAAGTTTGATACATAAACATTAACGGTGGTTTGCAGACATCCTTGTATGCACTGCTCCTAAATAGCTTAACGTTAATTTACGGGCCGTTTCATCGTCTTCACGTGGTGTGGTACTCTCGCTGCCGCTGGTTTTAATGAAAAATGTACTCCGCTTGTTACATTTGGCCGCGTCAGTTTGTAGAGCTTTCTTTTTTTAATTCTGGCCTTTTCAGCGCCACCTTTGCGCTTTTTTATTATCCATTTTTCATCTCTCGCGATTCTCTTAACTGATTTTGCTGTTGAGCAAGGTGCCACTGTCCGGGGGTGTCGAATGATAATTACGTCATCACTAACCTGCAGGCTGCATTGTGCTTCGCGGGGCTGCGAGAAAATAAATAAAAAGATTGGATCTGAGGTAAAATAATGAATAACAAGAGTGAGGCAATGGTAAAATAAATAAATAAATAAATAAAAAGTGCGACTGTGTGCAGGCAGCTAACGTATAGGGACACTGGCCCTCATCACGGCCAAATGGACCGCCCCACCGGGAACTCTCCCGGTCCTCCTGATTAGCCAATCCGGGCCTGGTATATTGTACACTACCATTCAAAGGTTTAAGGTTAGTAAGAATTTTGGGTAACACTTTATTTAACAATAAATTATACATAACCCTAAAGCAAATCCCAATCCTATTTAACAAAGAACAATTTTTTTTGGTGAGAATAAGATATTATTTTAAAAACATACAGTAGATGTTTTAATTGGTAATGTACTTGAAATTTGTGACTAATTAAATTTGACATTCATTTGACTCTTTGTACAGACTGGCTGAACAGGAAATGTACAGAATGAAAATGCTCTTTGCACAGTTTTTTCAGTGGTTTAAAAAAAAAAAAAAAATCTTCATAACAATTTGCACGTTTTGTCAGGTATCCTTTACTGCTATACTCTGTACAATTAACCTGTTATTGTGATGTAAAATCTACTTAACTTCTCTCATTGAAGCAATATTTTTGATTTGATAGAACATGCACTTGATTTGTAGAAGTGCTTTTAATGTTTTACTATGCAAACTTAAAAAAAACAACACTTCTGTTGGACTCCGCTGCTCAAAACACGCTACTCTACCTTGTGCAATATGGCTCTTATGAATTTATTTATAACTTTGACTATAAACATTTGAGAAATACTGAAATAGTTTGAAGTGCTCGTATAAAACTTTATACCTTTCACTAAATGAATGCACTGCAGGTGCTTTTGGGGACATGGTATGGGACTGTCATGCAGAATAAAAGCCTCTCAAAGACCAAAGAGCGGGACAAATTCTCAGACATGATGAAAGATTGTGAAATAGCCAGCATATGAAGTCTAGAGCAACATCAGTTCAGTAAAATCTAAATGAAGGGGCTAAGATGATCATATGTTATTTAATAATGATGTAAAGCACATCAGACATGTATTAATAGAGAAAAGAGCTTTTAGAGAGCAAGCAGTAAACATTAAAGAATTGTCAGGCCCTCGTTCCCAGACTACGGGTAACTACCCTGCACTACAGGACAAAGAAAAATTTTAAATACCCAGATAATTTATTTTATCCTTTATGCGAAGTGAACTATTGTTTTCTATACTCCCAGGTTCCACCCTGTTAAGAAAATAGGATGGGTCGTAATTAATCCTGCTTCTTTTGGGACTGTCAGAGACCCTGGCACATGATTGAACCTTGCTATATCGTTCCCTTTTCTGAAAATTGGAGCTTGATGAAAGCAGTGGAGAACGTGCTGTTAATTTGAAGGGTATGCAGAGACTCTCTACTGGGAAACAGAAATTAATCTTCTAGAAGCGCTTCAGGAGAGTCTTTTCAAACACAAGGGTTGTGTATGGATTAGTATGAGGCTGTTTATAATAGTAGACTAGCTTCCTTCATCCTTGCAATCAATTAACAACAGGTACTTGACTCTGAAATGGAGACGTTTTGTGAGCTAAAGTCCTTTTCCAAAAGCTGTCTGTGAAGAGAAGGCAGTAATCACAGTGTCTTATGTGAGGAGATCCAGTGCATATTAATAGATGGTACACTACAGAGGGAGAGTTCACTCTGGATTTTATTGTTATTTTCAGGACCATTAAAATGCTACGCTTCAATGATACACTGTAATTAGTCTTTCCTGTGCTTTTCTTTCCTGGTTTGCATTAGAAACCATTTAGAAACCATCAAATTAAATATAAATAAAAGGTTTAGATTAAATTTAGTTCATATTAATGTTTCAGTTTTTAAAAATATTATTATAATTATATTAATATTATTACAATTTAAAATATATATTTTTTTATGCTAATATGTTTTAAAATTTAATTAATTTCTGTGAAAAAATGCTGAATTTTCAGCACCATTACTCCAGTTTTTAGTGTCACGGGATCCTTCAGAAATGATTCTAATATGCTGATTGGCTGCTCAGTAAACATGTATTATTATTATTATAAATGTTGAAAACACCTGTGCTGCTTTTTTTTGTTGAAAATGTAGTATTCCTTAGTATTCTTTAATGAATAGAAAGTCCAAAACAACATTTATTTAAAATGGAATTACTTTTATCCACTTAACTCTTTGGATTTATCCAGGCTTAATAAAATTATTAATTTCTTAAAAAGTTGCTTTTACTGATAGTTTTATCATAGTTATGTTAAAAGAACTCCATATGCAAATAAGTTTAGTACATATTTGTGTTAAGTCTAGACTAATGGTAACATTTTTTTTTTATAAATGAATACAATAGAAGTGCATTAGTAGATGAACGTCAAACATATTTGTTTACAAACAATAGTTTTCAGTGGGTGATTCTTAAACCCCTGACTATGCATATTGCATTCCACTGCCATCTAGTGCTTTGACGCAGTATTGGGCCACATAACTGGATGAACTGAACTTACTAACTCTAGAGGATTCTCAGTTAGGAATATGAGTCGCATGACCAGAGGAAGAAAAATCATTGAAGGAAACTAATTTATGCTTTAAGCTTCTTTCATATATAGAGCCCTGTCTCACGTGGCAAGCTTCAGTACATGCACACACAGATGCATCCTGGGAGAAACGAACGGCGAGTAATCCCGGCAACCCTATATCCCTCTTTACACATGTTCGGTATGCCCTGATTGAGAAAAAATAACCAGTGGTTTGTGACAGTAACACACGTGACAGGCGTGAGCTTGCAGATGTGAATGAAAGAGTCTGAGTGAGCATCTGTCCATTCTACACATGTCCATTAAGCCTGCTTCAGTGCACAGCGCTGGCCTACTCTCCTATCCTGTTACTCCAGCCTCCTCTGCCGCAGGCCTCTCAGCTGCTGAGCCAGAAACATGCCGTCAGGTTCAACAAAGGTTCATGGGAAATGAGTGATGCATAATGTAGATACTGAAAATGTAGATGTTCTATCTTCTTAATTGTTTTACTTAGACAAATAATCTTCTCAAACAAGTAGTCATCATTGCTGCCAAGCAGATTAAACATTTATCAATAAAATAATTTAAATGAAAGATATAACGCTCTAATTTAACAAAAATGGAACACAAGGAAAATAAACAGGACAGTACTGTATAATGCACTGGTAAAAAACAGCAATATTTATGTATATACCAGTGCCATTCTGCTCTGCATTCCCAGGTCATCTGAGAGAAAGAGCAGGTTAGTTCATATAGACATGATTATTAGTCGATCCCTTGTCATTTCGGATGTAACCTGGAGCTTAATCAAATGTTTAAGGATAAGTACATAAAATGATTTATTTGACAAACGTTGGTAATATTCTGTAAATGTACGTCAGTTACAGAAGCTTCCTGGCAATTTCACATACGCTATCATTCTTTTTGAGTAAGATTCAGGAAGATTTTTAAATGTTTTTGTTAAAAAGTGTAAAAAAAAAAAAAAAAGAAATATATATATATATATATATAAAATATAATTTATTAAACCATTTCACTACATGAAAATTCTGCGTCTTGGCTTTCATACGTGCAAAGACAAGAAAGGATTGTGAAAATCTTAATGAAATTAAATTCTTAGTGTTAATTTATTTTTATATAGTAGTTGCAAAACGATTATGGGTATGCAACAATATCAATACATTGACATGTGTCAATTTTAGTCCAATTCACATCTAGGAGAAACCTATTTGAACCGAAACCTCTTAAATTACTTAGAACAGAAAGAAAATATATTTTCTCATTAAATAGACAGTAGACTTCTTGACTTATAATTCATTTCAATAGAGATTTATTCTTTGTTCTAGTGACTGATTTGGCACACACATATTGTGTAAAATAAATTTGTTTTAAATGACACTTGCCTGTTTGTATTGATACTGAGGACATTGTGGGATAGTCCTCTTTTAAAAAAGATACATGTGACACTACCTTAGAATGTTGTCAGAATACGTAATCTTAAAAGGTAATATATTGTTGACAGCTTTTGAAGCAGTCTTTGCATCCAGAGCATTTCATACAGGTTTGGAACGACATGACATAGAGTAAATGATGACTGAAATTTCGTTTTTTTTAATTGTCTCTTTAAAGTGTTGCCTAAGCAGACAGTTCACTAGGTTTAGAGCAGATCTTTGGTTTTGATATTTCTCTTGCAGATGCAACAGAGCACAGGATTGAAACACAGCATGAAAATATCAGGAAGACACCTATGAAATACAGATGAGCTTAACAGCAGGATTACTGCACTTAATTTAGAAAGCAATTATTCCTAGTATAAAATGAAAAATCTTTTGATAATCTATCATAACAGTCTTACTTGATGGCATTGCAGTTATCAGTTTAAACATCACTGCTAGTACACCCCAGTGATTAATTTAGGATTGTTTTTTCTTCTTTTCCATTTTAAATCCCTAGAAAGGTTTAGTGTATACAAAAGCTTGTCACCTCACTAAAGCAGAGAAGGGGTCAGAGGGAAGATACATGCGTGGGAGTTTAATACTGAGAAGATCAGACCAAATACGTCAGAGATTGTAGCTTCAATCAGGGTTTTCAGCCAATGGCAGGTGTCACTGTCTAGACTTGAAGGGTTGTTAGTATTGTTAAACAGTCTTCTGGATGCATTCTGACGTTCATGCCTACAAAAACGTTATTTCTTGGAGCAAGTTAGTTATTTTTTTTTTTTATCAAGTACATCTGAGGTTGCACATCTTTGAAGTTCTGTGGAAGCATCACTATCTGCGTTTCTGAACCTTGAAAGAAGTAAGATCTTAGAATCATGATCTCCAGTAAGCTGCTAGTGTTTCGGGGCCCACGGGGCGCTCTGGTCACAGAAACCGTTCAAGAGAGCCACCGGCGCAAAAAGTCGTGTGCGGACCTGTTTCAAAACGGTTACCGTGTGAAGCTGGGCCCAGGCCAGATAGGAGACGGCAAAGAGAGCGACAGCCAGAGCTCTGTTTTTTACTGCCTTCATGTAATATCTAACTGGGGTAAGATCTCCTTTCTTGGAAACTTGGTGTTAGTTTAAGACTGTATTTGCAGAAACTGCACAGCTGTAATTTTTTCACTTATTTACACTGTGTAAGAGTTTATTACAGTGTTTTTATTTCCTATTGCTGAAGATAACATCTAACTTGAAGGAAAATATTTTTGCAAAGAGAAACTGGTGAATTCCGTCAGGAAGCTTTTTGATTCATTTTTGAAAGAATTGCAGCAATACTAAGATGGTGTGTTTCTGAATTGATGATGTTTTTGAGGCTAAAGGCAGGAAAAATGCTGTTTATGTAAGAAGTCTGCTGAAGCTGTTGATATTGTTCTCTAATCTGCTTCCTGATGCGCTCATTTCAGCACCTACATCGCGTTCACACACACACACACAAATGTGTGATTGTTTCATGGTTCTTCTTCTTTCTCTGCTTGAAGCCTAAATAATACACACTTAACATTTGATTGAAGTTCATAACAAACAAAAAATGTGACATTAACATTATTTTTTTACACTGTTGAATCTCAAAAGTCATGTTGAGTACTGTATACATTTCAAAAGGTATAAGACAATATTTTTTTTTCAAGAAAATTCGTTTTGCTTATAAAAAAATAAAAACAAACCCAAACTTACTTGTAAAATGGAAATTGTGATTGGAAATGTTTTGTTTTAGTGTAGTATGTGCGCACTGCAAAAACATGTCTGAATGAGCTGCTATATTTTCCAGAATGTGCAGAACTGAAGTGGAGTACACTCCATGGAACATAAATCCACTTTGAGAAAAAAAAAAGTATTTTTATTTGTGACTTACTACTCGCTTGAGCTGCTAAAATTGAATTGAATTATTAAAAAGTTAGTATTTAATTTGTGTTAATAAATGTGTGTTATATGAACCAATCTGTTGTTTCACATACTATTTTTGAAGAGCCATAAAATATTATTGTTATTAAATAGTAACAAAACAAAAAACCTTGAGTAGTTATACATATACTGTATAATATATATATATATATAAAATCATTTGTTCATGGCTATGGTGCAAAATTTCAACTTAAGTCAAAAACAACTTGTTTAAATGTGTCAGAGCAAGAAAGAAACTGAGTTTGCCAATCATGGGTTCTTAAAAAAATTGAATGTAGTATCTAACATGCAGTAATCTGGTGTTCCGTTTGTAGCCGTTGTTCCTTTTTATTGATTCTCGTCTGCTTTTCTCTTTTCTCTTGCAGGTCTGAGGTTTCTGAGAGCCTTGAGATTGATACAGTTCTCAGAAATTTTACAGTTTTTGAATATCTTAAAAACAAGGTAAGGCCGACAACGTAATGCGCACCTCTCTCACTCTTAGTTTCAAAAGCTCCCCTCCGCTGGCATCAACACACACAGTCTCTACAGTCTCCGGTGACCCTTCCATCGCTTTCCACACACCTCTGCGGCTTTGACCCAGAAGTCTGCAGGGCTTGTAGCTGAGCAGAATATTTTAAGTGTGCATTTAGCATGCTGTAGGTAAGAGAACAGGGAACCTCCAGTCTGATGAATGCAGGAGTGTGAAGCAGACAGGCCTCTGATTGATTCCTCCTCCGGCAGGCTGTCACACACATGACAGATGAGCACCTCCTGACACCTCAGTGGTGTTTCGTAAATATGTCAATGAATCAGAAAGGAATTGGAGAAAAAGCAGTCAGCACCCAAGTCAGTGGTTGTAAAACCGCTGGACGTTTCATTTATTTTAGCTGCCATCTCGTTTTTCAGTTGGGGGAAATTGCTTAGATATATCACACCGAACTGACACAGCTGTCAACAGGACGTTACATTTGCACTGAGGTATTTTCTCTCATTGGCTGCTATACTGTAGAAGGGGACGGTTATTTGCAGTGATCAGAAATGATTGGTATTTGTGTGGCAACATGATTTTAGTGCAAAATTCACACCAACCTGGCACAGATACAGAGTAGGAAGCACCAATGTGAAAGCTCCTTTAGCTTCAGTATGGGTCGGTCATCCTCGGGATGTCTTCTGAATTGTTTTCTGATAACCTGTGTGTTCACTCCCAGCGAGCAGCGGCAAGGCATAGCTCGTGTGTGTGTTGGGCTCAGTAGATGACTGACTGATCTGTACGTCAGTGTGATGCGTTTCACTTTGAGAGGTGTGATGTAACTCTCGTCTCTCACAGTAATTCCATCAAGCTGGTGAACCTGTGTTCCATCTTCATAAGCACATGGCTCACTGCTGCAGGATTCATTCATCTGGTGAGTGAAAAAACACACACACGCTCCCCCTCTCTCCCCATGCCCTGGAGAAATGACACAGAAAGGAGAGCACATGCTGATTCGTGGGAGGAAAAAAGATCCTAAGCGAGCGTCACGTCTGTCCCTTTGTGGCGTATGTGGTTTGTGTTGTAGCTCATCTGAAGGTTTGTGTTTTGTGGTTCTTTTTTCGTGTTTTTGTTTTGTTTTTATCAGGATGCGCCAGAGCACATCTTTGCCACTAGATGGCAGCAGAGACTCTGATCGCCACTAAATCCTTAGTTTGGTTGCTCTCACAACTCGTCCTTGTGATTTTCTGTATGGACAGTAGATGGCTGTAGAGGATAGTGTTTGGATCAGTCAGTAATTTTCTATTCGCTCTCCTTCCCCGGCAGGTGGAAAACTCAGGGGATCCATGGGAAAACTTCCAAAACTCTCAACCGCTCTCATATTGGGAATGTGTGTACTTATTAATGGTCACTATGTCCACGGTGGGATATGGAGACGTCTATGCAAGAACCACTCTTGGACGCCTTTTCATGGTCTTCTTCATTCTCGGTGGTCTGGTAAAATCACTTTTCCTCTCGTTGGCACTCCTGCACCCTTCCCTTTCCCCAATGCGAACGACTACCATGTAAAACAAAATCATGCAGAACTCCTGTGATTTGACACTTTCGTAACTGTCGTCTTTCCACAACTATAACACTGTTTTTACCATACCACAGTCTTCATGATAGCCCAGCGGATAACACTGTTTTTACCATATTGTACATGTCCATTGTCTTTGTAATGTTTACTTCCCTGCCGTTAAGATCCATTACCTTGTTTGACCATTACTGCCCAAGTTAAGATGAAATGTACATGCATTTTGTAAATTTTTGGAGATGCTGTATGACACTATCCCTCATTATGTTTATTGCATTTAAGTTAGTGTTTTAAAGAAATGTATTTGACGATAATGTTGTTGCTATTCTCTTAAAACAGTTTTGCGGTTTCAGGAGATCCCATCCTTCTGTTTCCTTCCCCGAATTCCAACAAACACAGTGGCAGTCGGATGGCCCATAGTCCTGCTTGAGCGTCACCATAGCAACAGCAGTCAAAAACGCACCTATGTGCAACTTCAGATAAAGATACATGTATACATAGAAACAACACAGAAATACTAAATGTGTAGGTTCTGCAGGAAGCTGCAGGAAGTGGAAAATGTATTATATTTTTTCATCTATCTAAGAAAACGCTGTTTTGTGGATGAGTAGATTACAAATACTGAAGTAAAATACCAAAACTGAATCAAAATAATTTTGGTTATATTGAAAGCAATGGTTTGGATTGGGTAGAAGTAGCCCCTTACGGTCACATCTGTAACCCTGGACCACAAAACCAATCATACGTACAGTAGCATGGGTATATTTGTACCAATAGTCAGAAATACATTATACAGTATATGAAGACGTATAGCAAATGACCTACTATAAATATATGAAAACTGAACTTATAATTAGTAATATACAGTGCTAAGAAGTTCATTTGGACAACTTTGAAGGCCATTTATTTTTCTCAATATTTTCTCAAGATCAAGGTATAGATAATTCACAGGCATTCAGAAGGTCTCATGTGAAACTTATATGGACGTAATGCAGGACAGATGCGCTTCGGTTCTATCACTGGACACAGAAAGTTCCAGCTGTCCAGAAGTTTCCATAGCAATCTGCTATTTCTTTTTGTTTTTGAGGAGGGCAGGAAATAATCACTGCTCTGCTTTATATCAGGTGTTCAATTAATGACTTCAGTATGGAAATGTTGTAAACCGTCAGATCTGATCAGGCAGATGTCATAATTCATCGGGGCCCTAGAGACAGGTGAAGAACCTCTCACAACTCTCTTCGGGAGGTCAGGCTGACAACTTGGGGATTAAGATCCCTAGTAACAGTCATAGCGTGGAGATAAAACAGAACTTTGTCAAGGCTGCAATCTTGCAAAGTGCATCCAGCTCATTTGAAGCACACTAATGAGTCTTAATGTGCTTTGCAGCTGTGGGCGATCAGGCTGGACTATTCAAATCCACTTGCCACTGCATTAGTGTTTGTTGGACAAAACATGGCATGTAGGTTTTTTTTCTTTTTGTGCTGTCAGACAAAATACAGATGGGCAGCACAACAAACTTCATTGGAGGGCCTTTTTTGTCAATTATTCTATTTTCCCCTCAATTCGAATTTTTTTCGCATATTTTCAAAAGCACAATGGACATTTATTTAGATTTTCATAAAATAAATATTTCATTATTTGAATTAAAAACACAAAAGACATTACCAAGCTACATTGTTTTATTTTTGGAGCAAACACATGTGAATTTCTGCACATCAAAAGTCCAGACTCGGACGGGTCTCTCCACTCTCTTTTTTAGCCTCTGCTTCTGTCTCCTATCTTCTCCTTAGGCCATGTTTGCCAGCTACGTCCCTGAAATCATAGAGTTAATAGGAAACCGCAAGAAATATGGTGGTTCCTATAGTGCGGTAAATGGCAGAAAGTAAGTATTCCAGGTGCCTCTGTGGCTTTGGTCACAGCAGAACCCCTCTTTGCATGCACTTTTCTTTTTCTGTTCCATGCATGTAGGCCATGTTTGCTCGCTACGTGCCAGAAATTGCTGCTCTCATCCTTAATCGGAAGAAATACGGAGGGAGTTATAACTCGACACGAGGCAGAAAGTAAGTCAAAATCCAGAACCAGGTGTGGTTGTGTGACTCACATGCCCCCATCTCAGAAAGAGAGGGGGTTAGTGCAGAGAAAAATGATAGGACGAATGAATGTCACACTGTGACTGGAGACCTTGGCCATCGAAGCCACATGTCCATGCCCTTTGCTTCTTTTCCGTAACGCATCTGCTGCATTTTAATTTCATTACAGTGACTATTGTTGCTTTTCCATCCGTTATGTGCTGCTGTAGAATCAGTGTTTGTTTTGCATCTGAAGAGCACAGTGAATGATAGTGGATCACTAGTTTATTCTAAAAAAAAAACAAAAAAAAACGCTGTTCATTTAGTGTCATTATTGTCTTGTGTTTGTTTCAGTTTTCTGTTCTCTGAGTTCTGCTCATCATGCTTCACCCATCTCTCGCATGCTCTCTGTGAATGGGCGTCTGTTGGCTTTTTAGTTTGCATGCTGCAGTGAGAAAAGCCTCTGTGGCTGTGTGTCACTGCTGGCCCTTCACCTCATCTCCGTGTGACATGACTCTGGCCCTGATCTTCAGTCAGCGCACACCCTGAATGCCTGGATGCCTCAGCTCTCGCACTGGAGCTGCTCCATTGCAATTGGCTTGCTTTTTTGCCCCGCTTGGTACTTTTACCATGTCCCGTTTTTTCTTTTCCTTTTCAAAGATGACCCCTGAATGTGAATGTGGATATTTTGAATCCCCCTACTCACTCGTTTCTGACTCAAACACGGCCCTGTCATCAGCACAGCGATTCTTCCGAACGCTCGCGTTTACGTTCCAGAGCCCCCTCTATCTCTCTCTCTCTCTCGAGCGCACTCTTTCCCAACCCATTTCGGAGCGTGAAACAGGCCCACGGTCACGTCCGGCTTTCATCATCTGAATTTGAGGGCAAATACTAAGCCGGGAGAAAGCCATTAAGAGCCCCTTTGTTTGATGCAGTTTCGCTGTCAGTGAAACAAGATTGATGAAATGTTATGTTTGGCCTCAGCCCCACGTTTGGATTCGCAGTCTGGTGTTGAGAGAGGGCCTTGTCAAAAGAGCTGAGCCTCTCTCTTTCTCTCACTTTCTTTCTCTCTGGCTATGCATGCATCTGGTTGCAATTACAGTAGGCTCCAGCTCTCTGGCCGAGCAGAAAGACAGGCACCAGTCTTCGACTTATTGTTTAAATATGCATGGGACTGTGTGCTCATGAACGGACACATCATGACACCTCGAAATAAATGTGTCGGGATATTTATTACCACTGTCAGCACGTTTCCGACAAGCTCAGGCTGGTGCAAAATGCATACGTTTAGAGTGCATTTCTGCATAAACTCACTAATGTCCAAGAGCCTTTTTTCATAAGCCTCCAACATTTATTCATAAGTTGGTGTTTATGAATAAATGTTGGAGGCTGCATAAATGATATATAAACTCTATTCGCTGTAGAGTTTAGCTTGACTTTAAAACAAAGAATTATGGACCATTTTAAATGCAGTCTAACTCTATTCTAATCCTATTTGTAAGAACAAAAATGTAGCAATACAGATTGTCTTTCTTAACTTAATAAGGATATTGAATATGCAGTCATTTTCTTCCCTTAAGTCTAAGTGCAAAACTTTGTCAGAAATCAAAATGAACCAAGGAATTTAGTCTGTAAGTGTGTAAAGACTAGATGACATTACATTTTTTCTCAAACTATTAGAACATTATTAATGAAACTGTTATGTTTATGATCAGTGTGGTTTGTGATGGATGAGATGTACCAACTCATGTGTTTGTGTGTATATAGAGATATATAGATGTATACTATAAAATTAAAAAGATTTGGTCCAGTAAGATTATTGTTTTTTTAGTACATAAATTTGATTCTGAAAGGATGCATTAAGTTTATACCTGTAAGTGGCTGTAGCAACATTTAATTATATATTTTTGAAAAACATTTCTACAAATTTAAAATAAATCTTGATACAAAAAAAATGTTAGTTTCCACAAAAAATATTAAGCAATGCAATGGTTTTTAGCATTAATAAAAAATGTTTCTTGAGCAGCAACTCAACATAATGTTTTCTAAAGAATCATATGACTCTGAAGCCAGAAGTAATATCCCAGAAAAGAGTCATTTTAAGTTATAATAATATAGCATAATATTTTGTACAGTATTTTTCTATTTTTGATCAAATAAATACACCCTCTAGCATAAGAGATGTTTTTGAAAAAAAAAAATATTTTAATAGTAGTGTGTAACTTTAATTTTAATCATAGTATACATACTAAAGAGTCCCTTTAACATGGCAGATGATGTTTGTTAAAAGTGTGCTCTGTGTACTGAAGTGCTTCTTAAAATCTTCTTAAATCAAGTAATTCTGTAATTTGCCAACAATTTGTCAACTAATATAGCTGAAATGTTTCCTTTTAGATGCTGTAAGCTTCTTAGTAATATTTATTTATGTTTTCATTTCATTACTTGAGACCTGACATGGTCATGGTGTGTCGAGGTTAGCGGTAGTTTGAAGTGTAACCTCTGCTATTGAAACCATGCAACAGCCAGTGTGTGTTCAGCATAGCATTTAACCATCAGAACAGGAACGCAGATCTGGATCTATGACTGTAATATAGAGCAGTGTTCTGTTGGATCAGGTCGGGGTCTCTGTGGTTTCCATTAGAGCACTGCTGAAACTGACATAAACCCTGAGTGAACTCTGAGCTCATGCGCCGCCTCTGAGCTTCTTTCCAGAATCTAAGCCACACCAAGAACGTGGTGCCGGCACCGCTTGCCCCCACAGACCAGGCCCGTGTTGGCATCCGCATGCAGTGGAGTAAGAGTTGAAAAGGGGACAGAATGGCATATAGAAATGCCATTACTGATATGCCTCTCACAACGCATTAAAATGAGTGAGATCAATAGAAGTTCAGTCATCTGGTTCTCTGACTTCAGCTTAGGTGTGCGTGGAGAACTATTCATGCGTAGCTGACAGTCTGATGTATAGTCTGTGATGCTGGACAGCTTACTGCATTGTCCTGCTAGTTATAAGGCTGAAATATAACAGGATTTTGCATTTATGTATAACCCCCTGGGACCCAGCCAAAAAAAAAAGTGCATTACAAACAGAGAAAAATAATGTTTTAGTGTATATTAAGCAAAATACATTAAAGCACAAAAATGAAAATATAATTCTAAAATTTTTGTGCCATGTCTTCGAAAAAATACTTATAACATTTGGAAAATGCAATTTATAGAGCTGTAATTTAGTGCATCAACATGGTTTAAACTAGTTAAATGGATAGTTCTGCCATTATTTATTTATTTATTTTTCATTTCACATCTTTCTTCTGTGTAGAATTTGTAGATAATGTTTTGAGAGGTTTAAAAAAAAAAAAAAAACTAAATTTAAACATTAAAAATAGTTAATTGAAGTACAAAATAAAATACTTTTATGTAAAGCTATATATTTATTTATATATATATATATAGTTAATTCAAAATTCTAATAAATACTATTAACAAAACATAAATAATACAAAATCATGTAGAACTATCTAGTTTTCAAATATGTTAGAAGATTATTTATTTATGTTATGTTTACTTTCTGGCTTTATTACACCAGGATAAATTAGTTTAAATATAGACAAAAATAGATGGTCCTGATCTTTCCAATTCGTTGTTTTGTGTTTTTGAAGGAAATTGTAATTCTGTGAAACTGCATGTTTCATAGAAATCCCATGTTTATTTACAAGAAACTGATTTAAAATAATTGAAATTATTAATCCAATAACTGATAACAACACCTAAATATGTGATGTCTCTGTAAAGCCAATAATGTCTCTTTACAAACAGTTTTGGGTCCCACATAGATAATTGAACTATAGTATTGGTTCTGCAAACATTTGTGCCCATCACAAACCAAACTGACTAGCCATCACAATAACCAATATCTGACTTTTTACATTTGGCACCCAGAGTGTTGAATATCTGGCTATTTCTGAGCAATACTCAGCTTTACAGCACATGTAGGTAAATTGCAGTCAGATATGACATAATGGAGTGCTTTCGAATAATTACTGTAGTTTAAGGAGGTGTTATTGGCTAAAGAGTTGCCAAATTAAATTCATTATTGTCCCCCTGCATCAAGTTGTTTATTGTAATGATGAAGGAGCCCTAGCCCCATGTGGACTACACATGCGGTCCATCTTAAGCTCTGTTCTCTCTAAGTTTGAAGACAAGGGCAGGCATGCACCCCTTTCATCACAAAACGTTCTCCTCAAAGCTATCATTTGGACACAGCTTTTTCTAAAACATTGTTGATTCTAAAAGTCTGTGATGAGCACAGAAACAGACCCGGTCACTTTCGTTCGACTCAGTTTAAGGATTAGAGCAGTATCAATGGTTTCGCTGCTGAGGCTGATGTTCGAGCTTTGTGATTTTTAATTTCTTTTAAATCTTGGTTATGGTTTCCATAGTTTTGGTGCTTTAATTTTTTTTATTTGGCATGATTCACAGTGCATGCTGGGTAACTGCCCTTCTGCATTTGCTTGCTGAGTTTGTGCACATTTTTTTGTTTTATTTCACCTTATCGTGCGTAACATTGTGTTTTAGCCCAAGTGTTCTCTTCACTGTGTGTTGTTCACAGTATAGTGTTGTTAGTGTGTGTATTTTAAGTTGAAGACATCTTAAGTGTGTAGATTTTAAGTAGTTTTTTCCACCGATATTTAATTAAGCATTTTTATATTTTTAAATGTAGTTTTTGTTCTTGGTAAAATGCTGTTTTTTTGTTTTGTTTTGTTGTGGTTTTATTTTCATAGTAATTCTCCTATTTTTAATCCGTGATGAAAATGTTAATTATCTTGCCTGTTTCTGAGCATTAGTGTGATTATACAGTAGGGATGTAACGGTATTGTAAATACCGTCGTACCGCAATATCACATTTTTTCGATAATACCGTGGTCGCATGACTC